>PVJL010000688.1:0-191118 GCA_004026885.1 Lyroderma lyra
AATCAGGCAAGAGAAAGGAATCAAAGGTATCCAAATTGGGAAAGAAGAGGTCAAATTGTCACTATTTGCGGATGACATGATCCTTTATATAAAAAATTCCAAAGACTCCACCAGGAAACTATTAGAAACAATTAACGAGTATAGTAAAGTTGCAGGATACAAAATCAATGTACAAAAATCAACAGCATTCCTTTATACATAGGATGTTAATGGATGGGAAAGAAACGTAGCTCCAGAGTACAGACAAGAAAGGGCGATCTCAGCTTCTACCTCATCAACTCGCAGTAACTGGCTGGAGTTGGCAAGCTCCCGGCCCCCCACCCCAACCGGCCCCTCGCCACCCCCACCCCAACAAAAAACACGGAGCACAGCTGGCATCACGGCTGCAACGCTGAGGGCGGGGCTGGGGACAAGGAGCAGAACTCATTCTCTGACACCCCCCATTAGGTTCTCACTAACTTCCTTCGCCCCACTACTTTTGGGGGTTGGGGGTCCCTAACATCGCCACCCTAGTGCGTTTACACAAAGCATCCCATTTGGTAGGCTTGACTAAGTTTCTCACAGGCCTAATTTCTCCCCATACAAAAGCATGTACACAATTCTGTACCCTGATTTTCCCTAACTTAGATTTATATCATGGGACCATACTGTCAAAGTTCACGAAGTTAGCTCAGTCATTGCTAATTACTTTCTACTAAAAATTATTTCAATTGTTTACATACGTGGGGACCCAGTTCCCAAACTATGTGCAGTTCCACAACAAACTCACATGGCTGCTGTTGGTTATTTACACTTGAGAGAAACACAGCTGAAGTCCTTTACATCTCCTGGGCTAGCAATGAGTCACCAGCAGGGGTTACAATGAGTGACTCAGCTAATGGGGGGGAGGGGGGCCTGTGCTCCCCAGCACTTGGTTCTTACAGAAAGGACGAAGGGACACGGACGCTGGGTAGGAAATCAGTATTACGGGCTGTAGAAGCAGCATAATTGGGATCACTGTATCAGTGCACATAAACCTCTAAGGTTCTTGAAACATTACTAACGTACAATGCTATCAGCTACATAATGAAAGTGTATACCCTAATTAGCAAAAGGCATTTAAAAAATCTTTTAGCTAATTTAATAGGTAAAAAATGGGTAGCTTATTCTTATATTCACTTGCATTTCTCTAACTCTTGATAAAGGATAACAGCTGTATTTATCCTTTGGTTAATCAATTGTCATGCGTCTAGTGCTCACTTATCTACTCTCCCCCCATTTACCTTATAGATACCAGCGATTTGGTAGTGGATAAATATTCATCACCTACTTATACCTATTGAGAAAAGGATTTCATTGGACAATATGAGCACCTACCTACATTCAAGAGGAAGGAAAAGGTAAAGAATTCTGAAAGATGTAGAAGAAAAGTTGTAAAGCTGACGAAAAGCTTGACTGGTGAGAGAATATGGCTCCACAGCCACCTAAGTAGAAGCTTCAGGAAGTAAGGAGTGACCAACAGGATCAAACTGACAACAGTTAACTGTTGACCACAAAGTGCTTTGGATTTCCCAAGTGGCCACTAGAGTCCTAAGCTTTAGAATATCTCTGTGCTAAATTTTCACAAAGTCAGCACAACCCTGTATTCAACAGCTGCCCGACAATAAATGTGTACCTGGCCGAGGACTCGCCAAGGAAAGAGACGTAGACCATAGTGGGGAGGAACCCGGCTAGACGTGTGCGCGCAGGTATAGTCTGAAGGGGCTGGGGCAGCAGGAGGTAGGACAACGGAGAGTCTAATGCCCAAAGATTCCCCAGGGGACCATCTGTGCTCTCTGACAAATTCAATAACTAACTTCTTGAAGAAGTACAGTGTCTATAATATATAAAAGATGAAGTGATTCATAATTCCTAAAACCTAATCATGTAGGGCCTGAAGAGAAACAAGCAAGAACTAAGTAGTCCCGTGTTAAGAAAATGAAGCAATGTAAATGTGTGAACCTGAAGAAGTTTTCAAAGTAGTTATTTCTGATTTCCAGTTAAGTTCAATGGATGGGTTGGGGCTCCCCAACCTCCGTGTCACAATGTCTATACCACAGGCTGCATTTCAAAAGAAGGGATGAATGCAGATTTTACGCAGAAAACATCCTTTAAAAGATGAAAGTCTTATTCGATCACATAGCTGATATATGATTCAATTTCCTTTTGGGGAACTGTAGCAAACTGCAGATGTTTCTTCACTTAAAATGTTACCCTCTCTGGCTTCACTTACATTTCATATGCAGACTGCTTTAAATTACTTACACAGAAGTGCCACCTTCAACCTGAGAACTTGTATCCATAAATATGCTAATAATAAAAAATGTGCCAAAGCAAGGAGAATATTTGATATAATGGCATACATTTATATGTAAATGGTATATATATGATCAGATTTGTATTTTTAAGTCTTTCCATGTGGACATTAAAGGCTAAACAAAATGTAAAAAAGTTTTGTATCATAAAAAGGCATAAAAATGTTTCCCATTTTAAGTATTTTTAAAATTGAGGTCACTTCATTTCTTCTGTTAAAAGATATAGTGTGATTATATTATTGACCATTTGCTGATTTCTGTGTACCAGGCTCTACATTACATATCTATCACAAGAAACTTAATCCTTATGAAAAATAGTCGGTATTATTAAGATGATGATGATTATCCCCATTGTAAACCTAAGAAAACCAGGGCTTAAGGAAAGTTTACTTACTAGGGTGACTCAACACACACACACACACACACACACACACACACACGCGCACACGCACGCGCACACACTCACACTCACTCTCTCTCAGTATCTAGTACTGTGCTTCAAGTGCAATAGATAATTCCTATAAATTTCCTGAAGAGATCTGACTGGGTGATGGATGAATATCCAACGTTCTCACATGAGATCCCTAAGCTGTGCTGACTGCTATCATGGAGGTACGTCCAAGTCATACTGCAAAACAGAAAGGCTGTCTAGAGGAGATAAAGGGTCCACTTGGTACCTATGAAGTCTTAACAACAAACAGCAAACACACAGCATACAATGTTAGCAGCACGACCTCCATAAATGTAAGCCCAGAAGAGCTAACTAAACCTTTGTGCATTTTCTATTTCCAAGGCCTAGAACAGTATCTGACATGGAGCAAGTGCTAAATCAATATGCTGAGTGAGTATGTGAGGAAATGTCCCACTTTCTCATCTCGCCTGGCCCATCACACTTTGTTCTCTGCACTTTCTCCTTGTTTCTCCCTCTCCGTGCCTCTTGCCACTCTGTGCACAGTAAGCCCTGACAATGAAGTTCACGAACTTGTCCTAGAAAAAGTGCTACATACCTCATTGCTGAATATCACTACAATCACCTTTGAAGTACCCCCTTGGGAAGCTGTGCACCGACGCCACTGCCTAGTCCACACTTCAAAGCAATTTTGGAACTCTTTTTTTCTGGAATGGCCATCAGAGCTGTCATCATATGACTCTTGATACCCTGAATATAATCAAAATATCTTCCTTTCAATATTTCCTTTATCTTTGGGTTAAAAAAAAAGTCATTGGCGGCCGATCAGGTGAGTAGGGAGGGTGTTCCACTACAGTTATTTGTGTACTGGCTAAAAGCTCCCTCACAGACAGGGCCGTGTGAGCTGGTGCATGTCGTGATGCAAGACCCATGAGTTGTGGCAAAAAGTTCAGGTCGTTTTTGTCTAACTTTTCACTCAGCCTTTTCAGCACTTCCAAATAGTATATTTGGTTGACTGTTTGTCCAGTTGGTACAAATTCATAATGAACAATCCCTCTGATATCAATACAGATTAGCAATATCGTTTTGACTAGATTTAGACTGATGGAACATTTTTGGTCGTGGAGAATTGACTGACTTCCATTGTATACTTTGACGCTTTGTTTCTGGGTCATAATGGTTACACCCAAGTTCCATCACCAGTGATAACATGACCCAAAACATCGTCTTGCCTCTCCAAAAGTTCTTGGCAAACTTCAACTCTCCTTTGCTTTTGTTCATCGGTGAGCTCCTTCGGGACCATTTTTGCACACACCTTTCTCATGCCAAGATTTTCAGATAAGATTTTCCTGTTTCTCTATCAATGTTTACTCGGTCTGCTATGCTTCTCACAGTCAGATGACAATTTTGATGCACAATTCTATGAATTTTTGCACTGTTTTCATCAGTTCTGCTCGTTAGTGGCTGCCTGAGCTCTCTTCATCAGTGATGCTTTCTCTCCCCTCAGAAAAACGTCTAATCCATTTGTACACTGCCGTTTTCTTCATGGCATTATCCCCATAAACTTGGACTAAGATGTCCCTGATTTCACTTCCACTCTTGCCAAGTTTAACAAGAACTGTAATGTTTGTTCATTGCTCCAATTCAAGTTCTGACATTCTCACAATGGCACACAAAAACATGCAACGACAATAATGAACGCCACTCAGCAAGACACCGCCACACGTCACACGTCGACACGAACACAGCTGTGAGACACAGATATACCAAGGTGATGACACCTTACAGAGTTGTTTGTACAGTGCTGCCAAAGTAAGTGCACGGTGGCAAGTTTACAAACTTAACTGTCAGACCTCGTATGTTACAACTGCTATCATCCTGTATTTTACATTATGAAATTTTAAATACTTATCCATCTGTAATGAAAATGAAAACAACATGGAAATGTGTCCTCCTTCAATCCACAAAGGGACTGTTTTCTCCAAAATATAAAAGCCAAATATGAATTTATTACGGGAAGTTATAACTTTGCTTTAAATATACATTTAGCTCGCAAACTGCTTCCCATCATTTAAAAAATGTAAGGTAAATGCTTATAAACCTATTAAGGTTCTATTTATAATGGTGTATTTCAACCCAGAATTACCATGTGGCCCAGCAATTCCATGCCTAGGGGTATATCCAAAAGAATGAAAACACTTGGCCACATGAAATTAGGTACACAAATGTCTGTAGCATTATTCATAATAGCTAAAAGGTAAAAAGGAAACAACCAAAATGTCCATCAACTCAAAACCGGATAATTAAATGTGGTGGTATATCCAGACAATTGAATTATTTGGCAATAAAAAAGAATAAAGTACCAATACATGCCAAAGTACCAATGAACTTTGAAAACATGCCAAGTGAAAGAAGTCCATTTTAAAAGACCACAGATTGTATAATTCCGTTTATATACATAAAGTCCAGAACAGCCAAATCTATTGCAACAGAAATTATTGCTAGTAACAGTTGTCAGGGGCTTGGGAAGAGAAAGACTGGGGAGTGACTACTAATGGGTATGGGATTTCTTTTATGGCAATGAAAAATTGTGGTTCCAAAATACATAAAGAACTCATTCAACTCAAAACAAACACAAACGAACTGATTTAAAAATGGACAGAGGACCTGGATAAAAGTTTTTCCAAAGAAGACATGCAAATGGCCAACAGATTCATGAAGTGTTCAACATCACTAATCATCTGAGAAATGCAAACCAAAAACCACAATGAGATTATCACTTCACACCTGCTCGAATGTCAAAAAGACAAGAAATAACAGGTGTTGGCGAGAATATGGGAAAAAGGCAACTCTAGTGCACTGTTGGTGGGAATGTAAACTGGTGTAGCCACCAAGGTAGACCGTATGTAGGTTCCTCAAAAAATTAAAAATGCAACTACCATATGATCCAGCAATCTAACTTCTGGGTATTTATGCAAAGGTAATGAAAACAGACTATCGAAGAATTATGTGCAAGCCTACGTCCATGACAGCATTATTCACAACAGTGAAATTACAGAAACAACCTAAGTGTGCATCTATGATAAATGGATGAAAATGATGTGAGCTTTTTGTGGCAGTGAACTATACCTCAGAAACATTGTTTAAAAAATGAACGGCGTTTTAAAAGATGGTATTCCCAATCAATGAAAATAACATAAGCAATGCTTTGTTTCACATAGGAAACAGTATAAATCACGGATACAGTTTCCTTTCTTGGTAATATCTCTTAGATTTAAATTACTACATGTTATTGTCACTGCTGACGAGAAAATCCATGCTTTAATACAAATATCAATTCCTTAAATAAACCAGCTCTAATTAATCTCATTCTGATAAATCTACATAATATGCTCGTGACTTTTTCACTAAGAGATTTGTCTTTGTATACAAATTTTCAGAATTGTAAGTGGTTAGTGACTTCTGCATTTCCAAATGTTAGTTTGACACAACTTCCTATGAATTCAGTCATTTAAAGAACACCAATAAAAAGTCTATCATGTGTCTACCTCCAGTGTCCCAAAGATTTGGTGCCCACTCTTACAGAGCTTACTTGTCAGAGATAAAGAGGCAAATAATCAAAGCATCAAAATAAAACATGATAAATGCCAGGTTTTTTATAAAATCATAAAATTTCAGCTGTGGAAGGTCCTTCAAAAGAAGATGGCTAAGTTATTCCACAGAAACAATGGCTTATTCTCGCTGCGAGCCACGTTCACGGCACCATGCAGTGACGCATGGCACACAGCTCTCAGATCAACATTAAATACACCGCTCTGTCTATACAGGGTGCATTTATCTTTCTAAGGCAAAAATTTTGCTTGGGAAAGCCACCTTACATGCTTTTTTGAATAAAATACGGTGGTGGTTGTTTATAACTCTGGTCTAATTTTCCTTCCTACTCTCATTAGCTATACATGAGATGGAGAAAATTAACATTTAATATCAAGAAGCATACACTGTGCTAGATACTTTCTATGTGGTATCTTATTTAATTCTGCAAATGTGCATATGTGAAGTAAACATTACTCTCATGTTACAGACAAGAAAAAAACATAAAAGAAGTTAAGTGACTTGCTTGGTAAGCAGCAGAATTGGGACTGAGAAGCATGGCTCTGATGTCAGAGTGCAGGCTGCTGCTACTGTATCGGGCTAACTGCTGTTAAGGCTTGCTCTTCAAGGAACCCGCTTAATATTTAAGTGTTCTGATGATTAAAGATTAAATGCTATTAGCACTGCACATGTGTGAATGGTCATGCCAAGCTAGCTACAGAGCAACCACTCTGCTTCTTCAACCCAATTTGATGTTCAGATTATTTGAATAAATTGAGATTAGCTTAAATTAATACACGAGGGCTGTCCAGAAAAAAAAAAATCAACCCATAAATGCCTCCATTTTTCATATTACATGGCTGCATAATTTCTGGACTGCCCTTGTATATTCTGACAGAAGTACAAAACAACATCAAACAACAACAAAATGAAATAAAACAAGAAAGTCTAAGGCTAAACCATAACCTAAGGGCTTAGCATGGGAAGAGTTATCTTGCAGCTGACATCTTGGTTCTGCACCCCTGTTTCATCCTCTTGCGTGCCCTCTCATTAGTGGGTGTCAGTGAGCCACATGCAGCCACGGATATCCTCAGGTTCCATTTTCTACTAGAGCAGGGGGAAGACCCAGGGCAGCAATGGGAAGAAAAGGCCACGCGCCCCACAGAGCTCCAACCGGCACAGTCCTGGCAGCTTCCTCTCGCTGCTATTCCTTGTTCAGGATTATTTATGACCTGTATTTGCTTTGTTTAACCCCTGAGGCAGGCCTTCTCAGCCCTTCCTTCACTTCCAACCAGTCCCAGAAGTCCAGACTTCCTGTTTGTTCATGGCTCCCTACTTCCTCCAGCCCCCGAGACAACTCCCCTTAAGCTCACAGATCCCTGAAGAAATACCTCTTTTATTTTTAAATCATCTGTTTTGTCTTTACAGTATCATCCAAACATCCTCTCATGGTGATTCTGACACCAATCCAATCATACCACCTTTCCTGGATCAACTAGCTACCAGGCTCAATTCAATTTTCTCACTGAGCCAACAAAATCTTCCTCTTCAATTCTTAATTAAATGTTCCTTCTTCCCATAATTCCCAGCAAAGCCCTACTGATCTCATTATTTTCTTTTCTCACCAATAACCTCTGGGATGATCTCACCTCCAACATAATTACATTTACAAAACAACTGTGCAAGCGTAAGAAACACTTAGGACAGTTCTTCCCTCCACCCCCAAGCCACTGCCTGCTTTCAGTGCAGAAACCAATGTGGAAAAAAGATCTCTCCTCTGCAGTCTGGCCTGTTACATTTTTGAAACTGCTCACTTCTGACAAATGCAAGTTGTGGCCATCATTTTTAATAGCATTTATAGACCACTGACCTGAGCCAGCATAACTAAGGCACAAGCAGATACATCAACAGTCTCAAAATCTATGCTGCCTGTTCATAAATCCTACATGCCAGTCTACTGCATTCTTGATTCCCAGATAATAGGAGATCATTATTTATTTGTTTAAAAGAAAAAAAAAGATAATCAAACCAAGCTACGTTTTCTAATCATTTCCTGCCACATTGATTTAATTTGCTGGACAAACAAGCCCAGGCCTTAACATTCAATTAAAGCGTTTCTACTTCAATAATCTTGTTTCTAAAGAACAATAATAACACTGACAAAAACCTGTTAAAGTTAAGTCTTGAAAAATGAGTAAATTATTAGAATTGCAATGATCCTACCCAAAGCAAATAAAAATGTTACATTTTTATATTATGTTATTATGCATTTTTCCCCCATCGGCCCACACGAAAATCCTGCAAGTAATATTGGACAAATGCTAGTCCCATTTTTTATGGGAAACAGGGTCTGGGACCAATGACTTGTACCCATGCCACCAGTGTTGCAGCACCAGGACTGGAAAGAAATTCTAACTCTTGGTTCTGACTGCTGTCCCCTGCATGACCCAATTCTAACAGTCAGTGCAACCAGGCCAGAGCAGTTACCCATGAAGCTTGGCAGGCTCAACATTAAAAGGCAAGCTTGTAGTCCACTCCCTGGCTCATTCATTCCATGGATATTCAAAACCTGTCTTCATATCATGCCCTTCTAGTAAAATAGGGAGAGGTTCATGTTCAGCAATTACTGAGTCCCCACACTGTGATCAGAGCTGATTAGAAAAATACAGATATCCTTGAAACCTAGAGGTTTATATTAAAAAGACTCAGTAAGATCTAATAAACAGAGACACACAGGCAGCAAGCCATGTGACCACAGAGGCATACACGGGAGTGATACATCTACATGTGAAGGGACGTCTTGGATTGCCAACAACATAAGGAACTAGAAGAGGCAAGAAGAGATCTACCCAAGAGCCATCAGGGTGATCATGGCCCTCGTCTTACCCTGATTGTGGACTTCTGGCCCCCAGAACTGTAAGAGAATACATGTTTGATGTTTTAATACATTATTACACACACCCACTGAGAGAGAGGAGTATTAATGTAGGCAGAGAAAATCATATTTAAGATACTGTGGGCATAGAATTGCAGGACTAACCAAATTTCAGGATCTGGGTAGAGGGAAAAACTCCAACTTAAAACTGGGGTAGAAGGAAACAGGAAGAGTTAGGATTCCGGCGTCTGTCTCTGAGATGACCGACCAGGTGGGTGAGGATGTCATTAAACAAACGAGTGCAAACACACCAGAGGACACACTTGGTATTGACACCGAGTCTGATGGGCCCAAAGCACATCCAGGTGGTGACGGGTGGTAGTAGACTGGTGACCACCAGACCCAGAGCTCAGAAAAATGGGCTACCACACAAAGAAAGCAAACAGTAAAAAGGCTCAGAAGAATCCTTGCACGCCGCCAGGCTTTCAGAGGATCGGGGAAATGACTGAAAATGGAAGAGGAATGCAGCGACATCACATCCTGAGGAAAAGGTGCGATGATGGCACTGGAAGCCAAAGGAAGTAATAACAATGTCAGAAATGGTCACCTAAGGAAAAGCAGGAATGACAAGCAGTCAGCAGGAGTCTTTAAAAGTGCCCACCTATGACTTCCTATGGTGACATCATCTGTTCATGAGTTCACCGCTTTCCCAAATCTCCAGTGTACCCCTTACAAATAAGTCACCTCTATCATCTCTTATATTGGCCATTTTTAATTGTCCCTCAAATTTTACACAACCAGAACTTTTAAACAGGCTAATCCCTATCCCTTTGTTTCTTCAGTGCCACGTGCCATTTTTGTAGAAAGCACACAGTCTGACACAAGTTCCAAAATCATAACATTTAAATTGTTTTCACAACTAACGTCAATTTGCTTCTCTTTGCTATTTGCTCCCCCCTCCGCCACCATCACCACTTCTTGTGGGGGCTGGGGGGAGCATATCTTAAATCCAGACTAAGGAATAAGAAACGGACACAAATGGCAAAAGAGAAAATTCTCACCATGGCAAAGTCAAGTCAGTCTGCATAGCTTCCATTTGAGAAGAGATAATACGCTGTACAGAACACTCATTTCTATCAGCAGGTTATCACTCCCGTCTATACACAAACACGTCTCAGCTTGCTACACTGAATCATCACTTCTCCTGTGTACCAAACAGAGAGCCGAAGCTGGGTCTTTCACTGGGACGAGTGCCAGGAGATGTTTACACACGAGGGAATCCTATCTGGCTTGTGTTTCATACACCGGCAAGCAGTACTGCTTTTTGGATGTGCACGAGGAAATACCACAGAAATTCCATTACTGAGATGTGTGTCTGACTTCCAAGTAAAAAGGACCATTTTGTGCCTACCCACTTTTTCCCAGAGGAGTGCTCTGGGAGAGTACTGAACGACGTTATGTACCTGGAGCGTTTTCCCCAGTTTTCTTTCATACCACCTGACAGTTAGAACCACCGTGGATTCTTGATAAAATACAAGGAGCACTCCATTATATCTGATAATCACCCAAATCAAAGAAACCAACATTAAAAAAAAAAAAGTCATGTTTTGGCATTTTTAAAATAGTATTAAGCATGGAGACTTTAACCATAAAATCTAAAAACTGAAAAATCAGTAATAATTGATATAAAATAATCTACAAGAATTAACTATTAGTCTTAGCCTAGCTTTTCCCTACCAGGTTCCATGTAAAAATTACAATTAGACAAATTGCTCTCAAATGAAAGATTCAAAATCCTAGAAAATTAGGGCTTATTTTTTTTCTTTTTCTTTTTTCTTTTTTACTGTTAGGTTTATTGGAGTGATATTGATTAGTAAAAATTATATAGGTCCCAGGTGTACAATTCTACATTACATCTTCTATGTGTTGTGTTATGTGTTCATCACCCAGAGTCAGTTCTCTTTCCATCACCATGTACTTGTGTCCCTGTCCCTTCTCCCCCCCCTCCCCCCCCCCTTACCCTCAGGTAACTACTAAATTATTGACTGTGTCCATGAGTTCTGTTTCTTTGTTGCTTTCAATTTTATGTTCCACATATGAATGGAATCATATAGTTCTTGTCTTTCTCTATCTGGCTTATTTCACTTAGCATGATGATCTCAAGATTATATTTTCTTCTTTTATACATATACACCTCTGCAACAAAGGAAAAAGTTAGAAAAACGAGCAGATTATTAGCTACTAAACTCACATTCCTTGCACACAGACTGTTGTACATGTGTGTTATGCCATAACACTTTCTTCAGCATTCTAACTGAATTCTAATAAAATCAGAATGCTGCAGATATGAATAAAGGTGCATTCTAACTAACCAAAACGTTCCAGGTAGATGTCGTCCTGTAGAGAAGAATCCACATGACCAGAAATATCCAGGCCAAAGTTTAAATTCACCTGGCCAAAGACAAAACTGTTACAATAACTGTATTTCTATTGACTGTCTTATTACCATCCTACCCCTTATTCTCTGCAAGGGCCATTAAGATGAACAAATGTTACAGAAGGCGCTATATGTACACAAATTCAGTCGTTAAACTCAGAACAGGACAACTGGGTAACACTAAGCACAGGTTCCATACGGAACCCACTCGGCAAGTGGTTTTAATTATCAGAATCAGAGTCAGCATGAGGCAGGTAGCAAGTCCCTGGTCAGGCCAGATCCAACTGGGGCTATGCCCTAAGGATGATTAGATGCTAGGCAAGCGGTTCAGCCAGATGGAGGAAAAAAGAGGACTGGCAGAGATGCAAGCTGATGGGTGGGGAGGTGGGCGGCAGGAGGGGGACTGATGCGAAATCACAGACAGCAGGGTGGCTGGGGCCAGCGCAGGTGGCCATTAGCTCAGGGAAGAAACAATATTCAGGGAGTTCCCTGGTGGTGGCTTAAGGTAGTGCCTTAAGGCTTCGGCGCTGGCGCTTCAACGCTGCGGCCTGGGTTCGATTCCCAGCCAGGGAACTACCCACATACAAAAAAAATTAAAAAAAAAAAAAAAAAAAGAAACAATATTCACGAAGGGGATCCAAGACCAGGTAACCTCTTTTCCCTCACCCTTTCTCATCGGTCCACAATGAACATTTCATTATTGCATAATATTTACTGAATGCGACCTAACAGTCTGAAATTTTTAACCTAATATTTCTCTTGATAAATCTAGAGAGAAGAGTTGTTTGCACTCTCTGTGTATACATTACTTGAATAAAATTGCATGTGTCACCAAAGTATTATTATTATTATCATTATTAGTATTTTTCTTAATGTCATCCGGGTAATGCTTAGGCTTCACAACAATTTATGTTTTGTTCTAAGAAACGTTTATCATGGAAAAGATGTTGGTTAAAGCAGCTTCTCACTGACTTAAAAGTCTAGTAGTTACCTGAGTTTCGGGCGCTTTCAGAATACCTTGATCATAACTGTCATGGGAGGCAGGGTACAATGGTTATTGGTGAGAAGAATTTCTACTGCCCAGACACATTTTCTGTTCTCCCAGCAACCCATCCCCTGGCCTTCTAGCAGGATAGCCCCTCAATTACTACTCCCTGATGAAAAAAGGAAATGCAAGAGAAATAAAGATTTGTACTGTTAAAGGGCACCTATGAACTCACGTAGAGAATCAGGTGACGCAGACAGAAGGGTTCAGTCAGCCCGATTTAATTCCACTCTGATGAGCGCCAAGACTCCCACTTAAATTAAGGAGCACAAAGGCTTTTCCTTGTACAGGTCCCTCAAGTGGAACCTTAGAGCAAGCATCACATTCCTAATCTATCTGTTCCTAAAATTAACTACAGTTCATTTGAAACATACAGTTACTTTGGCTCATTTAACTCAAACTCTAATGGGTAAGAACCAAACCAAAATTTGAAGTAATTCCACAGCCACACTTTTCATTGGGGTGCCCAGCTAAACAAGCAGGAGGACCCCAGGAATAAGCAGCCGCGGTGCAGCTCCCAGATAAACGAGAGTTTACGAGTTCCACTCAAACTACATAAAACCTGGGTGCAAATTTAAATATCAAAAACAGCCTAAAACAACAGCCGTTCTCACCAAAAAGCTGAAAAACGATCCAGTAAATAGAGCAATACCTAGAAAGGCTTTCAAGTTTCTTAAACTTATCTTTGTTTCTTATCTTTTCTTTAACTCCTTCTCTGTGCCACCAAAACCCTGGCAGGAAAGCCGGCTCTGAACACACCCACAAAATAATGACTGGCTTAAAGGAAGTAAACAAGTGTAGCTGGGATAAAAGTGAGCTTGTGAAATACAGCGAATGGAAGGCAGGGGGACCCCACGCTTCAATGGACCCTTTGCATTCAGGGTTTTCTTTTACTGTCACCAACTGTTTAATCCCCAGATCACAAGGGCACCACAGCAGTGGACTTCAGACTGAGGTCTGGACACGAGGGCGGGCACCTTTAAGAAACTGCGTGCTTCCCTCTTGCTAATTAATCTCTAAATGAACGGTATAATCTACTTCAAGCTTGCCCAACCTGCAGCCAGGAGCTGCCGCGGCCCAGGAGGGCTTTGAATGCAGCCCAACACGAATCAGTAAACTTCCTTAAATCACTATGAAAATTATGCACAGATGGCTTTTTAGCTCATCAGCTATCATTAGTGTCCGTGTACTCTATGTGTGGCCCAAGACAGTTCTTATTCCAATGTGGCCCAGGGAAGCCTGAGACTAGACACCCCCGTCCTGCATCAACTTATAAGCAACCACCTTCTACCCCTCAAATTAGGTGCCCTTCTTACTTGTGCCATGGATCACTTGTGCCAGCAACTACTGCTTTAAGAACAGAAGCAATATGGCCAACGAGTAAGCAAAGTTTGTAACAGAGAGAAGGCCATCATCACGGCAAGATTTTGAAGAGCTGCCACTTCAATCAGGAAAAATAGAAAATGAATCATCAACACACAAGATATTATCAGTAGTCTTTACATGAAAGGAGATTTTTGTTTCAGCAAAATATCATCCATTAATTAAATGTAGGTGAAAGTTTTTTGGGGGGTTTCCCAGTATTATTTATGTTTAATTTGTGAATTGATTTGCTTTTAAGATTGTATGAATAAGCATAACAAATGATAGTTTCCTGCTTGTATAGATTTACTTAACTATCATAATAAATCATTCAATCTATATTAGAGACCAGTAAGGTGTTTCTTTTTCCTTTAAAAGAAGCCCAGACTACAGGTAGGAGAACTACTACCCTAAAGGCAAAGGGAACAATTGGCCACCCCACCTTAAGGCAAGGCACCGAGGAGTAGCGATAAGGACAGCCCAGCAGGGTGGAGGAAAGAATGTAGATCTGTTCTCCCCACCCAAACAGCTCAGTACAATGAGTATAATTCTATTTGTCTTTTTCCTTTTCTCTTGTCCTTTTTTATTTTTATTTTTATTTATTATTATTTTTTTTTTTGGAGAGGGAGAATGAGAATCTGTTCTGCCCATTTTGCAAGGATGAAGCTCTCCTTAAAGATGTTCTCAATTCAAAAGTATAAAGAAAAGAGAAAGTAAAAGAGGAATTATATGAGAAAGCCATTTTGAAATGTTTCTTTGAACAGGAAAAAATTAATAAGGAAAACCAGCCTATGCTTTCACAACTCAAATTTTAAGACTGGTACCTGTTAAAGAACAAAGTTCATAGAACGACATTTGATGGAAAGGGTGGAGATTTTGAGTCATAAAGCATAAAGAAAAATCCAATTTATCAGTATCAAATATTCTCAAATATCACTAAATATCTACATAGCTTGTAAGAAAAGGAACAAATAATTCTGGTGGTAATATTTTTATAGTTGTTCCCTCATTTTACAGGAAAGGTAGGACCCAAAGAGGTTTAGTTAGACAAATAATCACACAGCATTGGACAGCACCAGAACTGGATCGACTTAATTGTCATCTATTTTCTCAGAGTAGATGTGAACATAAAATGCAATGATTTGTTTAAAGAAAATATTAAGTATTTTACATATATTACTTAAAATTGAAATCATCCTCTCAAAGTCTATATTTATAAGGACCCTTCCAAATACTCTCCTAAAGACTCTCCTACATCCTGAACCATATGTAACTCCTACTGGAACAGTCATGCATGTATTAAACTAAGAGTACAGCCAAAACTTTCACCAGAAAAGTTATTAACTAGGATGAAAATAAGACAAGGTGCTTAGAAATGCATTAATGATTGTCAGTTCAGGAAGGTTATATTAAGAAACCATTAATTATGAATGAAAAGAACAGCAAAGTGCTAGTTTCAGTGCACTACTGAAACAAGAGGTATAGGGAATAAGAGAAAGGCACCGTTTGAAGCTAGGGAAGGTGAAGACTTCCTTGGGCGGAAAGGAAGAAAGGAAGAACTGTCAGAAGGGGTGGGATTGGAGGACAGAGGGCTCCTTGGTGAATCTAAGATGAAACTAAATAGGCTTCAAGTCTTTTCGACACACTCCCAGCCGCCTATCCTGGCAGCTTTAGACAGCAGGTATTTAGCAGCTACAGCCCAGCCTCAGAGAATCCCCCACAAGGGACAGAAGGTGGCTTGGTGGAGCAAAAGAGCAGTGCCATCATGTGATTTCGAGCGTTCCTCTCTCTGCTCCAAATCTCTCACCTGTGGCAGCTGATGCTGGGAATTCTTTCAACAAGGAATAAAACGTTTTCCTTCCACACTGAGAGAAGTAATAATCAAATGTTAAAGTACAGTCATGCGTTAAGTAACGAAGGGGATACATTCTGAGAAAAGTGTCATTAGGCGTTTTAGATTTCGTCATTGTGCGAACGTCACAGCATGTACTCACACACACCTAGATGGCATAGCTTCCTACATGTCTAGGCTACATGGCACAGCCTACTGCTCCAAGGCTACAAACCTAACACAGCAGGTTACTGTACTGAATGCTGTAGGCAACTGTAACACGTTAGTATTTGTGGGTCCAGCCCTATCCAAACAGAGAAAGGGTGTAGGTAAAATACCTCCCCTTAGCAGATGGCGCTTATGGAACTGGAAGTCGCTCTGGGTGAGGCAGAGAGTGAGTGGTGAGTGGATGTGATGGCCAAGGTCATTACTGTACACCACTGTAGACTTTATAAACACTGCACATTTAGGTTACACTGAATTTACAAAACAATGTATGAGGCAGCTATTGGTGTAACACAGCATACTGTTTTATAGAAAACTTTCTATAAATGGAAAGAATACACCCTAAAATAACGATAAAAAGTATAGTATAGTAAACATATAAACCAGTAACAGAATCACATGAGAGCAAGATTTCTTCACTCATGAATGGAAGAACCAACCCATAAGAACAAGCAACAGCTGATTTTTGCAAGTCTGGATTCAAAAATCACAATAACATATATGATATCACTAGTGCAATAACGTGCATTCCAGAGCTTTTATCACAGCTATGTACGTGTTTTCACCCTTTGAAACACTAAAACACAAATACCTGGTGATGGAAAGAGAACCGACCCTGGGTGGTGAGCACATAACACAACCCATGCACGATGCACTGTAGAACTGTACACCTGGAACCTATGTAATTTTTACTAACCAATGTCACCTCAATAAATTCAACAATATAAATAAATAAATAAATAGAAATAAAATAAAACTGAGCTCCAGCAGAGTGAGGAGAAATGTCACTTGCAGGCCACGTGGCACCTCTCAACATCTAGCGCTGTGAGATGGGGAAACTTTTTGAGGTGGCATCATGCTCTCTCTCAGAGGCGATGAGGGCGGTCCCAAGACCTCAAGCGGATTGGCAAACCAGAAGGGAGGGGAGTTCACATCTGTGTATACACAGGATGGAAAGACCTGCCCACGATCTCTATTTTTCACCCATCAGTAAATACTGTTGTCAGTAGTAGCCTCAAATTCAGAAATTAAGTGGATGTGGGCATAAACCAGTTTCTTTGCCCTGGTTAAGTAACGCAAGTTCTAGCATTGGGGATGGTTAAAATAAAAAAGGATTTGGGAGCACTAATTTCAATACATTTTGCTAAGCTCCATCCTTACCATTATTAATGCACGCTTCAAAATACAGATCAGGTGCTAATGTTGTGAAACACACACGTCCCCCATCATGTTGTTACTGACCTTGCACTTGACATATACAATGGTGCTTCCCACACATATGTCCTGAGGATTGCTAGATCACCCAAAGGACTTTCCAGCTTATGAAAATACTTCACTCACCCAGTCAGCATGGGCCAGAGATTCCAGGGCTTTTATTTATTTTATTTTTAGATTTTTATTAAAATATTGCTAACATTCCATATTAGTTTCAGATGTGCACCATAGTCATTCATAATTTATACATGTGAAGAAGTGATCACCATGGCAAGTCCAGCAACCAGCCACATGACACTGTACCACGCTGTCACAATATCACTGACTATAAGCCCTATTGATGTACGTTCCTGTGACTTTCTAGGGCTTCTTTGCAGTAGCTAAAACATTCTGAAACCTCTATTAATATGCAAAAACATCCTGGGAAAGGTAACAAGCTAAGCTTTACCATTACCTGTATTATCTGTAAGATAAACTCTGGACTTTCTTTTCACTAAGTCTCCCTTAGATCTTAGTAATTAAAAGTGAAGAGCCAATCAAGAGGTGCGTGGAAAACAGGGTGGGAGAAGGCCCTAAGGACGTCCTTTACTTCCTATAGATTATCAGAAGTTCTGATTGGCCTTTAGCCCCGAACTCTCATCCTCAGTGACTTGCCCAACACCTGATTTACAACCCAAACCGAAAATTAAGAAGCACAAAAACTTGCAAAGAGATAAAATCCACTGGTGCCAGGCCACCTTAGATTATCTTATCAAATAGGAACACTATAAATGTATATTTAAGAAAAGAATTTCAATGATGGTGTCCAATGAAGAGCTACTGATGTACATAAGCAATTCTCATATTCTCTGAAAATTACTCAATAAACGAGCTTCGTTTTAGCCTTCATACAAACTCTCGAATCCTGTCTTAAGGATTTAAGGAAGTTTAAAAAGTGCTCAAACTAGACACGGTAAAATTACCAAAAAATGACCAACAGTCGCCAACATTTTCCCAGAAACGTTATACAAAAGGAAGACTTCTGTACACCTTTCCTCGGGATCCATTCCAGGGTCCCGCAGAGAACTTTGCCTTCTCTGTGGGCAAGGAAGTAAGAACACCTAGGAGCAAACTTTGTTAGCCACCAGCAGGGGCGCTCTTCGGCTCCGTCCCCAAACCCATTCAAACAAAAGAAGCTCCGTCTCCTCCATCCCAGTCCTCAGACCCGCACCCCGCGGGGACGACCCAGGTCCCCGCGCCCTCTCCTCCCTCCCTCGCCCTCACGACTTACTCCTCAGCGCCCCGATGAGCAGGGAGCCGTCCTTAATGAGCTCTTTGATGAACTTGTTGGTGCGCTCCAGCTCAATCTCGTGACACTGCAGGCGCTCCCTGAAATCCGGGCTATCCAAATAGGAGTCGCTGAACTCCAGAGTAGGCAGCCCCATGGCACAGGCACGGCCCACGGCCGTCGGGGGCACGACGGGACCGGCGGTCGGGGCGGGGACAGTCGGCGACCGCGGCCGGCGCAGGGGACGCGCGATCGCGGGGAACGCGCCGGGACGGCGCGGAGGACACGGGCCCCTCGCAGCGCGCCGCCTGCGCGGGGCTTAGGCTTCCCCTAAGGGCGGGCGGGCGCAGACGCCAGGGGTGGGCCGAGGCGCGGGTCCGCTCAGGGTGTTGTCATCGCGGCGCATCGTCGCCGCGAGCACGGAGGCGGCGGAGGCCCCGGGCCGCGGCCGGAGCAGGAAAGTTCTCTGGCGGCGCGCAGACACTTCCGGCAGCTCCACTCGCCTACTCTCCTGACAGTCTCCGGCGCTGTGAGCCACAGGCACTGAGCCGCCACTCGGGCCGGGCCGGGGAAACCCTCCCCCTCCGCGGACGCAGGCTCAGAGAGCTTGTAAATCGCACCCGGGCGCGGAGACCCTCCTCCTGCCTCCGTGCTCCCACCCCGCCCCTTCTCCCATTTACCCTCCTGCCCCCACCCCAGCACTTTGCTCCCGGGCTTGGCGCGGCGGCAGCCGGCTTGCGCTCCTGCCTTGGCCGGGGCTTTGACCCCGTCCCCTCCCGGGCGCCTGGCTCCCTGTAACCCACGGTGACACTTTGGGGTCCTCCACTCCAGAAACGATTCTCGAACTCCCAACATGACCTCCCTTCTCCCTCCTCCTCCCCACCCACTCCCTAGAATGGTCTGGAAGAGAAACCAGCGTTGACTTCCCTCCAGTGTGAGACACTAGTTTGAATCCTGGTGGGAAGATGCTATCCAGCGTTAGTTTGTGTTCTCCACTGAATGCATCTAAACTCCAGGTTGAAAAGGTTTCTTGTCCCTTTGCCAGCGCTCACCTCATTGCTCCGAGAAAGTTGGGGGTTTTATATTCAAAATGAGACGTGTCATAGGCCTTGGGTTGTTTATTGTTGTTTTTCCAAGTTGCTATATAAAGGTTTCCCGTCACCCAAATGCCCACCTCCTACTTAAGTGTTGCCACTTCTGGAAGAATACCTGTTTGCCTCAAAATACGGTATCTTTTATAGGCGCCTGGTGGGAATGCCCCACTAGCACGGAGATTGTCCAATTGTTGAAGTTGGGGGGTTCTCAATGAAGAGTAAATTCCCAGCAATAACAGATAGTTCCCTCCTCTGCTAGAGGATCACCTAATAAATTTCCGTTCCCTCCAAACCCTGACACAAAAGAAAATGCCGCTTTACATCTAGGCCTGCCGTCATCTATAGGATTTCTGAGAACCCAGTTATTTTTCTTCAGGATCTGCTTTTAATTTCTGTTTTCATTGCTTTGTCCATTTGAACCATCTGTTCCAAAACTCTTCCGCAGATCATGGGAAAAATTCCATTAAAGCGCTTTACATTTTTCCCAATTAAGTTTCAGAAATCGTCAAGACTTTTTTTTAGTTTCAAACGGCTTTTTAAAAAGCCCACGTGAACATCAAAAATAGCACATAAACCTTAAACTAAGACAGATAAGATGATGTAAATGGTGTCTTTGATGGCTTTGATGTAAAGTCTTCTAAGCCAGGGAAATTAGACTTAAAAACCGTCCATCTAGATTTAGGTCATGAGACCTCAAAATATGGGCAGGATGGCCCATCTCCATTCAAGTCATTTTAATTCCAAATGTCTAAGTTCTGTCTGTCCGTTTAATACTCCTCGTTTGCATAGGTGGGGTGAGGTGGATTTGTCAGTTAATGCAGTGATAGAAGCAGCAACTGGGCTGTTTATCACCTGGGGAGATTTGTATCTACCCATGCACAGCCCCGAGACAAAAAAACAGTCAGGCTAAACAAGTTAGTTTTCTTTCAACCTTTGCCATGTTGCCGTTCCAAGGCACCACATCCAGTGCCAACTGCTGAGATATGAAACAGGATAAAATATAACAATCTCTTCCTGTTTTTAATTAAAGTCCTGTGATTAATTCTTTAAAAATGCTTCAACAGTCTGTGATAAGTACCATTAAATAGTTGTATGTCGATTTTCATTTTTCTTTAAAAGTCTAGGGCTTTTTTCATTCTAAATTCTAAGATGTGAGATACCATTTACCAATTCATGTACATGTATCGCTGCATGTTTTATATTTACTGTCTACATTATTCGGATCTGGGCAGAGAAGTAATTTGTATGGAAAGATAAAGCAAAGCATAGTACGTGACCTCAAGCAGTTCTCAGAATGGAAAACATAGACAATGAGGACCCGTATCACATGAGGCAGAATGTGCTCTCTACTAAAAATATATTAATATTTCCATGGAGGTCCATCATTGCCTTTACTTGGAAGTAGGATTTTTCCTCCTACCCTCATTCTTTAGCCTCTCTAGTTGACTACGCAGTCATGGACTTTTTCTCTGTAGGTGCTTTCAGGGTTACTCATGACTCCTGGTGATTCATCCTTTAATTATACCTGCTAGTCAGGCTTTCCTTCGTGCCACCTTACCCAGCTATTGGAGAGACACCAGAAACGTTCTGCTTTGAGGTAGATTTACAGTTTACAGTTTGAACTGTTGTTTTCATGTGTTATTTTTTCCCACCATAATAACTGAACCAGTTTCTTTCTAAGAGAGTAGGCTTTCTAAATAAAAGAGTGTCTATATCTGCAAGCTTTTTTTTTTTTTTCCAAAGGAAATTTTAATGGATTGAAATGTAGCCTCTCCAAGAATTTCCGCTCCACGCTGTGTGGCCGTATCAGCGGCATGGTGAGTTTCACAAATCTGACCCGCATGGTGACTGACACAGAGAAGTATCTCTGTTTGTTTTCCTAATTCTGAAGGGGGATGTGTGGGGCTTTGTGTATCTCAAAGAGCAAAATTGTGAGTTGGGGAGAGTAAACTAATATATTTGTAAATCTGCCTAGAAGTTTTTTTCTTGACCTAGATTATGTCTGGCCCTTAAGCCTGGTGCTTAATATGTATTCAGTAAGGGCTACCGTTAGATTATTAACATTTTTAATTAGTTTTGGAGCCTTAGGCCTCTCAGACTCTGATATTCTGAAGCTAATCTCAGGCCTGAGTTCAGGGAGGACACTACTAATGAAAAGATGCATGTACCTAAAAAGACTGAGCATACTTTGCAACCCTTCTGACAGTGAGAATGCAGTGACAGATAGTGTCCTGCTTGCATTGCCACCTTTATCTTTTTCTCAAAGCATGCCCCTTGAAAGCAGCTTTTGTATCATTCTAGTCCAACCTTCTAACAGCATGCCTAGAAAAACAATACTGAACCCAAATGAACAAAACATGGTGTAATCTTTTAACATTTTTTAATGTGGTAAATACACATAACATGCAATGTACCATTTTAACCATTTTTAATTCAGTGGAATTAAGTACATTCCCACTGTTGTGCAACCGTTGCTACCGTCCATCCCTGGAACATTTTTATCTTTCCCAACGAAATGTCTGTACCCATTAATCAACAACTTTCCATAGCCTCCTGTCCCCAGTCCATGGTAACCACCATTCTACTTTACATCTCTATGAATTTGACTCCTCTGGGTACCTTATACAAGTAGAATCATACAATATTTGGCCTTTGTGTCTGACTTATTTCACTGAGATGACTTAATTATTAGTAAAAGAAGCAAAGAAGACAGAAGCATCAGATTTGTTTTTTAAAACCCTTTGAACCTACATAAATTTTTCAATCAAGAGAATTTCTAAGATACTCTTCTGCTAACAGAAAAAGGAAATTCGGACCATGCCCATCCACAGCAGATATTATTTATTGTGCTTTATTAAAAGCTTTTTTTTTTTTTTTTTAATGTGTGTGTCCCACACAGTTGTTGTGAGACTGGTTAATGTATAACATTGCATTTTCTGATGGGCAAGTGTACATGTCATATCAGTAGTGACATTGGACTATGTGACTTACCAACATTGTTTTTTTGCAGCTAAAAAGATAAATTGTGGAGCTTTTCTCAAATGGATATAACTCTTCCTTCTTCCTTTCCATTGTTGTCATGAAACACAGACAAATGCTAATGAAGCCTGGGTTGAAAAAGAAACTTCACATTGTCCAGGGGTATGAAATGGGAGTCTTTCCTAGGAAGAGCACAGAATATAGACAAACTTTGTGTGCGTGTATTGACTCCAAGAGCTTATTACCCAATAAATGAAATAAAGAGCAGTGGTCAAGAAGACCGAAGAGGTGAGTGGTTGAGACATGAGAAGAGGGGATTTGGACGAGGTTGGGAGGTATGAGAATGGGAAAGAGTTGGGCAGTAGCAGATTCAATAACAGAAGGAAACCTCCTGTGTGATTGCATGGATGAGGTAGGAATTCAACAGAAGATCAGCTTTCAGCCTGTGCAACTCAGAAGTATTATCTTTTTAGACTGAATGTAAAAAGGCTTAGTTTCCCATGCTAACTTCGAGGTGAAGTTAGTGTAACTGACAGGTGCTGTCTTGGGCGAGACGCGTGGCACTGGTACTCGGAGGTGTAGGGTTGAGCTTAGCAGAGGGGCCATGGAAGCCCCAAGTCAATACACCGACCAGGGAGCAGCGGTGACTGCAGAAGATGGAATGTATTCCTGGGACAGTGTGACTTCTAACGTCCCTTCTAGAACTAAAATTTTATTATGATGCTAGATTTCTGAAGAACAGGATGATGGAAAAGGACAGATCATGAAAACCCTCATCAACTAACTACATCTACCCAGAGAACAGAGGAGAGAGAAAGTGTGTGGGAGAGGAAGAGAGAGAGGGAGAGGATTTATTTAATTTAGGGAAGTTTCTAGGTTTGGGTTTTTTTTGTTGTTGTTGTGTTGTGTTTGTTTTTTGTTTGTTTTGTTTTGCATAGATTTCTATTTCAATTTAGTGTTGCCCTCTTGTGGCAAACCACGATGTTTGCTAACTCTGACAGAAAGCCGTAAGGCAGACAGCAAAAGAAGGAGACTAAAATATAAGAGCACCTCCCTGTGCTGGCACGATACCCAACTACCCAGAGGGCTTATGTATGCCGTCTCTTCTCCACAACCCTGTGGACAAGTAGTAAGGCCTGCCAGCCCCATTTTCAACAGGTGGGGAAATTATGATTCAAAGTGGTTAACTTGGTGAAATGTCTATAGCAAGAAGGTACTGGAGTTAAGATTTCAATTCAGGGGCCTGGTGGTGTGGTGGCTAGGCTTCAGCTCTCTCAATGCCATGGCCTGGGTTCAATTCCCAGCCAGGGAACTACCCCCCCCCACCCCCCCCAAAAAAAATATTTCAATCCAAGTATATCTAGGCAAAAAGGCCATGGTTTAAAAAAGTCAAATGCATTCAACAAATATTTATAGGTGTCTATTATATGCCTGTTCTGCAGTAGATGCTAAGACTATAAGGGAAAGCAAAACCTTCCCTCATCCCTGCTTTAATTAAATTTTCAGTCTAATCAGTTATAGTAGAGACATTAATCAAATGGTCACAGAAAAGGCCATTTATTAGCTGTGTGGTTTAGGAAGATTTGCATTTCAGGCTTTCTGGTTTTTCCAAGAATAAGATTAAGGATGATAGTGATAATGGCTCTTATTTATGAGGTGCTTGTGGTGTGCCAGACGCTGTCCTAAGCTCTTTACATTCGAGATTTCACTTAGGTCCCTTTTAGCTCGATACCTGAGACATCATTATGCCTCTCTGACTCCGAGTTAGGATGAGGACACTCCTGCACATCGGCAATAATCAACCCTGGGTAGGGTTTTTGACACTTCACCCACGTGTGTTTAGAGATGTGCATTTGTCTTTGGAGAGGAAGTTTTGTACCTCCTTACATCTCACTGCAGCGCTTTTGGGGTGGCCTCTGCTGGTTTTCATAGCAACCACTGGGCCCATGGGACAGAGGCCAGCTTTTACTGAGCGACTGTGGTGTCCTTGATCCCACTAGTCCTGCTACTTCTCACTTTAACGCTAGAGACAGAAGGTTTATGGGAATGAAGACACAGAGGCACAAACCCCACAACCAACCAACAAACCCTTCAGGACAGACAAAGCTGTCTCTGACTGGTTACTACGTACAGATGTGAAAGTTGGACAGTGAAGAAGGCTGATAGAAAAAAATGATTTATTTGAAATACAATGTTGGAGGAGAGCTGGGTGAATACCTTGAACCACTAGAAAGATGAAGCAGGTCCTAGAGCAAATGAAGCCTGAAACATGGCTGGAGGCAAAAGGAACCAAACTGAAGCTGTCCTACTTCCGCACATCGTGGGAAGGCAGTGTTCTTGGGAGAGACAGTCATGCTGGCAAAAGTAGAAGGCAGCAGGAAAAGAAGAAGACCAAATTTGAGATGGATGGACTCCATAAAAGAAGCCGTAAGCATGCGTCTACAGGAGCTGAGCCGGGCTGTGGGGACAGGACGTCGTGGACATCGCTCACTCACAAGGTTGTCAGGAGTTGGAGCTGACTCAGTGGCACATCACACACCCACTTTGGCTGCAAGACCACACATAGAACTACGAATATCTCTGTTAGGACACTTGTACACATTTATAATGCTTTTCCCACAATTACACTTTTTGCTTTTAGGATCTAAGCTTTTAGACCAAGTCTTAGGCTTCTCTGTATCTCTTGCACCTCGTACACCACCAGCCCATGAAAGACGCCTAACAAATATTTTGAATGCATACATGCCTTATTGTCTTCTAAAAATTGTTTCTTGGCTTCCTTGGAAGAGGCATCTGAGCAGCTGTGTTGGGGAACAGAGGAAGGGGTCCCCAGGGCTCTCCCATTTGACATGGGGATCAAAACATATTGGAAGAGCATGCTTGACCAATGGAGGGCGAAAAAAGAAGAGAGATTTCCAGGATATTCTTCTGTCTCCACTGAACTTCAAGTGACTGATGACTCCACAGGAGACGTGAAGGGCTGTTTTGCATTCCTAGAAGCCATGGACACCCCTGAGGACCGGGTGGTGAGGTGCTCCATCTGATAATAGTCTCTGCCAGATAGTGAGCAGTGGCTTACTTACGTACGAAGGAGACTGCGAGGGAGGAGCCGTTTTTAAAGCAGGACAGGGAGTTCCCTGGTGGTGCAGTGGCTTAAGGCTTCGTCGCGGGGGCTGCGGCCTGGGTTCGATTCCCAGTCAGGGAGCTACCCATATACAAAAAAAATAAATAAATAAAGCAGGACAAAGTGATTACTTCTCAGGTAATAAAAAGAAAGAAATCACAGTTCTCACCTGAGCTGTTTCAGGACACCTTCAAAAATGAGAAAAACAATTAGTAGCTAAATCCCTTCTTTAAGAAAAAAGGTGATTACTTCTATTAGTGTAAGAGGCAAGACTTTTAGCTATGACAATACGCAGAGTATAATATAATATTGGTCAAGAGTATAAACCTAGGGGGTTCCCTGGTGGTGTAGTGGCTGGGCTTTGGCACTCTCAACGCCACAGCCTGGGTTCCCTTCCCAGCCAGGGAACCACCCCCCAAAGAAAAAAAAGAGTATAAACCTGAATGAGTATTTCATGAACACTAAGAATCCATGCAAATGTGTTGATTATATGGCGAGGTAAGGCCATAGTTTGAAATTCTGCATCTTCTCCATAAGTCATTCCCTAATGATTCTTCTTGCAATGGCTTTCGCTACTTCTCCAGCCAGACCCTTCTAGTTGCTGCCCACTGGACATCTCCACAAGGGTACTACCAGCTCAATATGTACACCTTGCTACACTTCATCTTTTCCTTAAACCTGAACTTCAAATTGCATTTCCTGCCTTAGTTGACTGAGAAAGAAACTTGACATGCAATCAGTCACCAACACACCTCCTTGATATCGCTGATGCCCTCCTGTCTAGTCTCAGCTCAGTGCCAGGTCAACCCTCATTGCCTGGGCAATTAAAATAAGCCCTTAGCTTGTCTCCATGGCTCCAGTCAGCCGTTCCCTAATCCATGATTGCAGGGAGAGTAATCTTTCTTAAAGAAGCAAATCTCATCATTCTCTCCAGGGCTTAAAATCCTTCCAGGGCTCCTCATTGATCAACTGATAGAGTCTAAACTCCTTAGTTTGCCAAACAGTCCCTGTTATCTCTCCAACCTTATTGATTGCTGGACCTTTTGCTCCTGGAATTATGCTTCAGTCAAGTTCAATTTCTTGAAATCCCCCTAATGGACTAGTGAGAGGAATCATCAGGAGTTCAAGGGGTCTCTAGGAGAATTTTTCTATTTTACGTTTTAATTTTCATGATGATTTAAAAATATTATAAGCCTATTTTGAATCATCTAGGTCAGCAGTTCTCAAACTTTACTACACATAGGACCCACTTGGAGATCTTGTTAAAGGGTTGACCCTGTTCTGCAGCACAAGGCCTTTCTAATAAGCTCTTAGGTGCTGGCAATGTGGCTACTCTGCAGACCTTTTGTGCAATAAAGGTCCAGAATGATAACATTCTGATTGAGCACTATCACAAAGCTGCCTCACTGTCATGGACTAATGAATAAAGAGAAAGGCAGACTTAATATGTTCAATAATACATTAATTACAAGTGAAGACCAAATGATGTCACACAGCTTGCTATAGGAATAAAGATCTGGCAATGGTTCTAGTAAAAAACAGGTGATGAAGGAACTGAATCATTATTTAACACAAAGTAATAGTATACACATGCCAAACTCAAAAGATTCATAGATACCAAGACAATACTATTTCAACAAGAAATAACACTCATTGCATTAAATTGATAGTGCTATTTGGAATGATGTGGGTCTTGTATTTTTCCTTATAATAAAAGTGTCCATCTGTTTTGGTTTTTATAATTATACAATAATTACAAACATTCGGATTTCTACTTAGCATTAGATTTCCACCAAGAGAGGAAAACAATTTAAATCATCTCCAGGGTATAAGAGAAATGTATTCCTTTATGACAGGTCTGAATACTACACAATTTTGAGAAACACTGGACTAAGCCAACCCATGCCTCCTTGCCTTTGCTCCTGTTGTCACTTCTGCCTGGCGTTCCCTTCCCTCATCTCTTGCCAACCTTGCCACCCTGCCATGTCAGTTAGCTGCTTCTCCACAGGGCTCCTTTTCAGTGGCTCATTGTCAATTTTGTACTTAAAACTGTGCCCTTTCCTAATTTCTTTTTTTTTTTTAAGTCGTATTTAGCAGAGAAGCAACAACTAAATCCTAATTTCTTTCGTAAGATTTATAACATGTCATTGCATACTTGACTGTGCATTTGCTTACTTTGTTGGATGTCTGTCCTAGGCCAAGGACACAGGTCTTGTCTTCTTTGTCTTATTATACTTGATCAGTTCTTGGCATAACATACTTACTCAATGAATGTTTTCTGAATGCATGGATAGATGTAAAACTTGGCTTGCTCCTTCTTAGAAAAGTGTGTCAATATGCCACGAGCTTACATTTGTGGGAGAAAAAATAATTAAGAGTATAAAAGAATTGTAATGTTCTTCTATGTGTAATTTTACTTCAGTCTGGTAATTCAGAAGCCTTACTTGTCTCCAAGAGAATCTGCTAAAAAGATTGCATTTTTCCTAATCTTCCAGAGGTCTGCTTGTTGAGGTCAAAGCTTAGAGAGTTTTTAAATAATACGAAAAGAACATTGTAATTACATTTTGGTTGATGCATCATCAGGACTGAAAATAGAATGGAAAGACTGAAACATCTTTACTCAAACTTCCAGCCAAAGCACTATTAAACATTATGGGTGAGCTAGAACTGTGGCTGACTTTCAACTTTTAGTTCTATGCAGGAGAAATTCAGCAGCGCATAGAATCTCCTGGCCCCAACCTCCTTGCGTTTTGGTTTTGCCATTCAATTTTACTTAGTTTCTTCACTAGAACTGAATCAGGGAGTGAAGCTGTTTGCTTTTAAGAATTGGACGAAGGCTGAAGTACATTTGGCTTTATTTGATAACGGTACGGATTTTTCTAGCCTATATGTAGAAAGAGGCCTGCTTCCTAATTCAGAAAAGACTCTCTGAATTACTCAGGATGACAGACAGCATGGGTTTGGAATTGGGGTTGGGATTGGGATGAGGAGCTGGGGACCCAAAATGGGTTCCACCAAATTCTGTCCCTCAGGTATAAATATGACTCTAGTACTATACCTATAATATTTGAGAGAATGGCTTCAATGGAACGAAGTTGGGCTGGCATAGGCCAGAACTAGATTTTTATTTTATATGCATAGCTACTGCCACTTCATTGTCAGAACAAGATTCTTTTGGCCCTAGAAGCCATAGAAACTTGTATAGCTCAGTGGTTTGGGAGGATAATAAATTCATGTATGGCTTCAACTGGGCAATTCTCTACTTAGATAATAAATAATCTAAGAAGGAGCATTCTTTTCCCATTCCTTCAGAGTTACTTATTTTACTCTCTAGAAGTATTAAACTATACTTCAAACTCATGATTACCTTACTCTTCCTGGACCCCTCTTCCTGGGTAGTGGTTAATTTTATATCAACTTGATGGGGCCAAGATGCCCAGGCAGCAGGTAAAACAGTATTTCTGGGTGTGTCTATAAGGATTTTTCTGGAAGAGATTAGCTTGTGAACTGGTGAACTGAGACAAGCAGATGGCCCTTCCCAATGTGGGTAGATATCACTCAATCCATTGAGGGCTGAGACAGTCATTTTCTTCCCCTGGACTTGACTGACACTGACACCAATGCCCTCTCCCTAGTTCTTCCAATACCCCTTCCCCCTCCTCCAGGACTCAGACTGAACCACACCCAAGGCTCACATCAGCTTTTGGGACATCTCAGCCTTCTAATCACGTAAGACAATTGCTGTAACAAATCTCCACACCTCTCTTATTGGTACTGTTTCTGGAGAACACTGACTAATACACCATCCAAGGAAAAATCAGTTATTTGAAACCCTACCCAGATACTGCTTTCCTCAGAAAGCTTCCCAGAGAGCACCAGGGAGTTATCCACTTTTCCCTCTAGGCTTTACATCTTGTATGAGCTCCATGGAGATCCATGCTATACCACACTCTATTTGTTGACCTGATCTTAATAGGGAAGGAACAGAAAAATATAGACAGGTGAAATCCAAAACTCATGGTACAGTGCAAAGAGCACTTAATTAGGAGTCAAAAGA
Source organism: Lyroderma lyra (assembly GCA_004026885.1). Lineage (NCBI taxonomy): Eukaryota > Metazoa > Chordata > Mammalia > Chiroptera > Megadermatidae > Lyroderma > Lyroderma lyra. The sequence goes on from PVJL010000688.1 coordinate 29,845, forward strand.
TGTGGTTTCAAACCATCCTTCTTCATATTTCTCTTCTGTACATTTTATAGATTGGTCTTCGACAGTTGATTCCTCTCTTTGGGAAAAGAGTATGAATTCATTTGTATGCCTACTCTCTCCCCCAGGCCCTGTCACACACTGAGTATGTGTTCAAATATTCATTATATAGAGTTAAATTAAATGTGACATTCTTGTTATTGCACCAATACCGTCTCTGGTGTTTCACATACAAAACATTGGTGCAAATACACAGGCCCTTTTCCATTTGGTAAAGAGAAAAACACACAAACTAAAAACAGATTCACCCTATTTATTTTCTGATGTGTCACAAAATTGCCCAACCTACATGTCAGAGGAGGGTTATTTAACTGTCTATTTTACTGTCTAGCATTGTCCCTACAAAGGAATTGAGCTTGCCTCCTAGACTTTATTTTCTTTGATGTCTTTGCTCTACCTGTACACTGTTCATTTCTAAATGGACTCCTCTCCTGGGAATCCCATTTTTGAGATCGACATCTAAACCACAATCTACATTCTGGACATTTTAAATGCCTACGCATGAACCACAGCTGTTTATTTATTCCCTGTTTCAACAGGGACAAATATAGTCCACTAATTTTTGCCTTTTAAGGTAACAACCCAATTTAATACATGGAAGGAGGGGGAAAGCATCATAGTCATAGAAGAGACAAAAATACAAAATATCATAGCAGCCTGTGTTCTTTGAACATTCACACTAAAGACTAAAACAATGTTTATACAACATTATTTAAGAAAATAGAAGCGATTTTATGGTAGGCATATGTCTAAATGATTGCTTTTGTAGGCAGCTTTTGAAATTTTATCAAGTAGTATAGTTCATCATAGCTCAGTTTGCATTGTCTTTACCCTTACATTATTGCCAGAAATTCACATTACTCTCTAGGAGGGAAGTGCCCCCTTTATTTTTGGTTATGAGATATGATTGGAGGTTCATATAATGAGTATTTCCACATTTATCAAGTGACCCCACATGGCACAGCCCTGATATTTCTCTCATACCAATTTTTATTCATGATAATTTTGGGAACTGGTATGGTATTCCTTGCCTAATAATTACCCCTTAATGTTTGTGTAGATCTTTTTATGTTGCATACTTTATTCATGTAATCCTCTCTATTACTCAGAAAACTTTTCATTGCAAATGACAAAAACCAACTTGAACTAGTGTTAAGCATTAAAGAGGGGATCTTTTTTGGAGGGTAAGGGCTTAATTGAAAACTTCAGGGGTAGATCTGACTTTAATCATGGCAGTTTGAAGGTGTTTTCTGGGCCTATCTCTAACTCTCTAACTCGCAGTCAGCCATAGCTTTGGCTTCACATGTTTCTTTGTGCTTGCTACCTTACAAGAGAGGTTCTCTGTGTGTTCATAGAACAAAGCTCAAAGAAGGACTTGAACTGGCCCTTTATGGATCATATGCTCATCTTTGGACCAATCATAGTAGAGAGAGAAAGGGCTGAGGTATTCTGCTTGGCCAGGTTATTGTCACTTGCTAAGCCTTGTGGTCTGCGAACCCATGGGGCTCTCAGAATGATGGGTGATTCAGACCTCTGGGTGGTTCAGAACTACACGGGGTGGGGAGGTTCAGTTCCCTGAAGGAAAAAGGATTGCTAGGAATTGGACAACAAATGTCCACTCTGTTATCATAAACACTATGAGAGGTTGTTTTCCTTATTTTAGAGGCTCAGAGAGATTGATTTTTCAAAACTCATATAGCTAGTAAGTAGTTAAAATAAATCATCTAATCTATTCTATTCCTTTTGCTGATCTTCAGATAAAAGAACACATTAACCACTTAAAAAAATTCTTCCTTCACTTTGAAAGGGGCATATAAATAGACACATAAAATTACCATCTGAAAATAAAAGAATAATTTGGTTCACTTTATGATCTAGGAAGAAATCTGGAATATTTTGCAAGTGGTTGAAAATGACAACAAAAGGTCATTTTAAATATAGAAAAACATTGTAAAAAAGAAACATCAAAATGTACAAATATTTTGCTGTAATTTTCCTACTTACTGGACATGTTCTGTAAAAAAATTACAATAGTTTTAAGTTAAACATTTGGTATTATTTAAAAATAAACTTGAAAAATAGCATCATTAGAAAAAATAATAAAGCTATTCAAAAAATAATACAATGTACTTTAAAAAGTACTATTGCACTGATCTCATTTTCCCATTAATATTCTTCTGGGATATCTGGGTGGGGTGGCAGAGAGAGTTGGGCCAAAATGACCCAGGGAAAAGGGCAGAACCAGCTTAAGAAGGCAGCTTAATACCATCTCTTCATTATCCTTTATGTCATTGAAGGACAGCTTCATGAAGGTCTGGTGACAGAGGAGGCCCAAGTCCAGGAGAACAAGGGCGGGAGGTCAAGTAGTATCTTGTCCAGAAGCTAAGCGTATACAGCCAACTTGTCATCTCTGCTCCTGTCGACAAGAAGTCACCCAGTGGATGGTTCTTCCCCAAATCCTAGAACCTTCAAAACCTAATTATCAAGAAATAGTCACATATTCAAATGTAACATTTGATTATTGTATAATTGCATCATTAACTTTTCTTGCTTTATAATGTTTCCTAACAAGTTTCAGAAGCATGAAGATACCACCTCAAGAAATATAGAAGGAAGTTAAGTGAAACAAGGAAGTTTGTGAAGAAAAGAATCGACAAGAACACCAGTATTAGCTTGAGCTGAGAGAAAAATAGATGCGCCTCCCTGAAGTAGGCTGGTCATGCTGATTGTAAAACAAAAAAATGAGTTAGACTTTCTGGAAAACCTTATGAAATAAACAAACCAAGAGAAATTGTACAATTCATGTATCATCTGTCATGAGGTCTGATTGAGAAAAAAAATGACCGTAACTTAAAAATACTCTGTAAGCAATAAAAGCCTTTAACCACATAATTAAGAGGCTTCTCAAAGTGCTAGCCTAGTCCTTAAAATAGTTTTATGGCTTTTTACTGTAAAGACAGGACAATGTTTTTGGTGTTAAGGAAAATAGGCACGTGAGAATTAAACAATGTTACATGGGTTGAAAGTAAACACAATTTTCAAAATCAGTTGTCGAGGGAATACACTGGCCCATGTTGTCTGTAGAGATCTGCCAATGTAAATTTATATCTAACAAAAAATAACAGATGTATTTAAACGTTTTCAAAATCTCCATGAATATTACTTAACTGTAAATAAGGCATGGGCTTTCTCTACTAATCTTGGTTATTTTATCTCTTATCCATCTTTCCAAAGTATTTCTAAAATATTTTACTTTTTGTAGCTCATGGTAGTCTGTGCCAACTCTTCTTGGGTAAATCAGATCAATTTTGGTTTTTACAAGGGAGAAAACCCGACAGTGCCAGAGGTTAAAATTTCAAAAAAGTTATCTCAAGCTCATCTTTGGATTCTCATTTGCATTCTGACGTCCTTACGGACAGAGAGTTACTTGCATTACAGCCCGAGTTCGCCGCTGCCTAACGCACCCTGCGCCATCGGGCAGCTAGGAAGAGGCTGGCAGCACAGCACGTGGCGCACCTGGAAAAAAAGCTTTGGCAGGGGGACCCCAACAACGTGCTCCCCTGTTGCTCAGTGCTTCCCTCTAGTTACAAACTTTCAACTCACCGATTTTCAAATAGGAAAAGAACATTCCTGATCCCTACAGGAATACAGTCTTGGTCATCATTTGTATAACTTGTTATGGACTAACAAAAACACAAACTCTCATAGGCTTCTTGAAATTGCCCCTGTTTGAAAATAGAGGGGTTTCTCTGTATCTTAAGGGGTGCAAGGAGAAAAGCTTGTGTGTAATGAGGACGGTCTGAGGACGTGGGCAGTTGTATGGCAGCCATCCCATCCCTACTCGTACTCTACAAAGCACCTGAGAGCTACACCGAGAAGGTTGCGTGTAACTTAAAAACTGGAAAAGCTGTCAGGTTTACTGCTCATAAACAAACGTGCTGACACGGGCATTTGCTTCCAACTTAGGTGAAAATTCACGGTGACTCTGATTTCCTTTGCAATAGAAGCAGCTATTTTCAGAACAAAAGCCTACTAGTTTTTGCAAACAAAACGTATGCTTGTTGCTATCAACTACATCTTGCAAGGTTACAAACTTGCTTCTTTATTGTCTTGTTTGGTAGGTAGGTCTTGACTCAATTATGATTCTGACAGGAGTCTTTGTTCCAGTTTGTCATAAAGACTGGGATCAAGGAAAATGACGCCTTGTTTCTAAATGTCTTCTGTCTCTCTTTGTGCTTCCATAAAAACATTTCAACTTTCCATGGCAAACCTCTTTCAGGGCTCAGACTAAAGAAGCTACATTCGTTTTAAAATTATTTTTATGGGCTTTGCCATTTGGCATTCTTTTTCATTTTAGCAATAAATGTAATAATGCATTTTTATATAATAGTGCTTAATTATTATTATTATCTACTATTTATCCAATGATCTCATGCTAACTTATAAACACTAATTAATTGAGATTTACAAAGCCCTGTGAAGTGCCAAGTTCAAGGGCCAGGTTGTGTTTAACCACTTATTTCTCTAAATGCTGCTTTGAAGTCTTTGAATATTTAATGAGTGATTATAACTCATGTTGCTATCTGGGAAACTTGAAGTAGGCTCATTTTTATCTTGTTCCCACAGTTTTCAAATAAAGTTTTTATTCACGATTTCTGGAACGAACCACTGGAAATCTGAGTAAGTAGTTTTGACTTAGAGTTGAAACCACATCTTTAAGAAAATTCAGACCAGCGAGAAAGCTATGTTGACGATTCAGCCCTCGGTAACTGTAGCAGTGATACACTTCTTATTATCCCACTACGGTATTTTCCACAGCAGTTGGCCTACAAGACTTCAAACTCTGGCCCACAGAGTACACGGATCTCGCAAAGATTTATCAGGAGCCCAGCTCCTCCTTTTCACACTTTCTCAGATTCTCTCTCTTCTGACCTTCTCTCCAAATTAAAAGTATAGAATAGAGCTATGGGCTGGTAATCCCGAGGCCAAGGGTCTCCCACATGTGTGACTTAATGAATTAATTTCACCCCTTTAAAATGGTTTTGTATACCAAATGCAAGCAAAATAATACCCACCCTACTATTTCTCAATGTTGTGGTCACTCTGAAGTGAGATAATATGTATAACTGTTCCCTTTTGAAGTCTCTGCTTGGTTCATACCCATTTAACAACAACTTATTCAATGCCTTTTATGTACCAGGATTTGTTCAAAGGGCTGGGAAAGTAGCAGTAAACAAACTAACAAATAAACAAATAATAATTATTAATGGAGCAAATGAGGTGTGACAGTTAAGTTCACAAACTCATCCTAGAAGAATTATGCATAGCTCATTGCTAAATATCACTATGGTCACCTTTGAAGTACTCCCCTTGAAAAGCTATGATGATGCCAGAGCCTAGTCCACCCTTCAAAGCAATTTTGGAACTCTTTTTCTGGAAGGGCCATCAGAGCTGTCATTGTATGACTCTTGATGTCCTGAATGTCGTCAAAATGTCTTCCTTTTAGTATTTCCTTTATCTTTGGGTAAAGAAAAAAGTCACTGGGGACAAGATCAGGTAAGTAGGAGCTGGTGCATGTCGTGATGCAAGAGCCATGAGTTGTTGGCAAAAAGTTCAGGTCATTTTTGTCTAACTTTTTCATGCAGCCTTTTCAGCACTTCCAAATAGTAAACTTGGTAGACTGTTTGTCCAGTTAGTACACATTTATAATGAACAATCCCTCCGATACCAAAAAAGTTTAGCGACATTGTTTTAACTCTTGATTTGGACTGATGAAACATTTTTGGTCATGGAGAATTGGCTGACTTCCATTGTGCACTTTGATGCTTTATTTCACGGTCGTGTTGATACATCCACGTTGCATCACCAGTGATAACATGGCCCAAAACATCACCTTGCCTCTCCAAATGGTCTTGGCAAACTTCGACTCTCCTTTGCTTTTGTTTATCAGTGAGCTCCTTTGGGACCATTTTTGTACACAACTTGCTCATACCAAGATTTTCAGTTAAGATTTTCCTACCTGTTTCTCTTTTGATGTTTACTTGGTCTACTATGCTTCTCACAGTCAGCCATTGATTTGGATATACACTTCAAAGAATTTTTGGTATGTTTTTGTCAGTTCTGCTTGTTCCTGGCCTCCCTGACCTGTTTTCCTCAGTGACACTTTCTCTCCCCTCAGAAAAACATTTAATCCATTTGTACACTGCCATTTTCTTCATAGCATTATCCCCATAAACTTGGACTAACATGTCCTTGATTTCACTTCCCCTCTTGCCAAGATTAACAAGAAATTTATTATTTGTTGCTCTAATTCAAGCTCCGACATTCTTGTGATGGCACACAATACACAAAACAACAATAATGAATGCCACTTGACAAGACACTGCCTCATGTCAACACAAACACAGCTGTGAGACACAGATATACCAAGGTATGAAACCTTACAGAGTTGTTCGTACAGTGCTGCCAACGTAAGTGCATGGTGACAAGTTCGTAAACTTAAGTGTTAGACCTTGTATATTCTAATGGTCAGGGAGAGATACATAGTAAAAATATATCATGTGTTAGATGGTAATAAGTATTAGGGAAGATCTTGATTAAATACAAGTTCTACCACTTATGAGCTACATGACCTTGGGCAAATTATTTGAACTCACTATACTTCAGTTTTCAAATTTGTGAAACGGGAAAAAGAATACTACTTATATTTTAGGGTTGTTTTGAGAATTGATGCTCATCGCATCATGAAGAGTCCAGTTTGATATTCTAGTAAGATTCAGTGAATTCCAATAAAATTTACAGTCAGTATAATAACAAAAAAGCAAAAGGACTCTCTATGACAAACAGCTAGTAATTGTTAAAAATGAGATTTGAACCTAGGCAATCTGATTTAATGTTCCTATACTTACCTCCTGGCCTACATTATCCCCCACCAATAGTAACAGCCAAGAACTTTACATGGATGATCTCATTTAATCCACAACCACACAAGAACCCTATAAAATGAGAAACATTAATGTCCTCATGTCACAGGCCTCTTCTTGGAGCTCCTATATCACTATTACCAATTGGGCAGCATCCTCTTCCAAGCTTTAGGTACCAATTACCCCAACCTTTTCTCCTTGTGCCCCCTGTCATTGAGGTGACAGGGCTTCCTGAACTTGCGAGCTGTATGTTACCTCAGTGTCTTCTTTTTATGTTTTCAATTCTCCAATAACTATTTAATCAATTCCAACAGAGAAATGAATAACATTTCTGTTGAAATACCTACTATGGTTTTAGTTTTCGGGTTTTAACTCAGACTGATTCTGTACTTAGTACCAAAAGGGGTCCCCCCCAAAAAAACCTCACAAAGATGAAATTTTGGAATTGGCTAGGTTATGTCCTTGGCCTTGAATGAATGCCAAGTTCATTGCCAACAAGAAAGGGAATATTAATAATCCGTGGCATGCAGTGCCTAGTGCCATCACAATTAATTAAGTTATCCCTTATAGTCGGTTGTGATGAAGTGCTAACTCAAAAAAATACCCCACACTTTGTAATATTATAGTCCTTTTACATGGACATCACATAATTTATGTCAGCAGTCCCCTATGTAGGGGGCAGTTTTCAACTCTTTGCTATGATGACATGATAGTAAACATCTATATGTTATATCTACATTATATATACATATCTTTTTGCATTGGTATAAGTATAATTATTTCTTTAGAATAAACCATTTAAAAGGAATGGCTAAGAATGTCAAGAAGTTATTTCTGGCAGTGAAACTATTGGTGATTTTTATTTTCTCCTTTATAATAGTCTGTATTTCTGATTTCTTTTATAATAAGATGTTTTTTTTTTAACTTTGTGAACAGGAAAAATGAAGTTATCCCCTGTCCCCCACTTAACACTATTAATTTTGTCACTATCACAGCACAAGTGTACTTTGCTGTGATTTAATCAGCTTTATAGCAACTGTCAACTGTACAATAATCAGGATAAGTGATTAAGTCAGCTGAACTGATTGCTATGCTTCATTTGTTTGAGCAATTCCTTCTGCTCAAGGGTGAAAGTAGATTTTAATAAAAAAAAATCTCTATAATTTTTGGCTTCATGGTGGGCTTATCTGTAACAATTAAACTGAGCACCCATTCTGTTAACTTACAAGTTAGGATTTTCTCATTTTGTGGAAATGGTAAGAAAAGAAACTTACTGACTATATAAAGTGATAGAGATATCATTATGTTCATTATCTAAACAGCTGTAGCTACCTGGACAGACATCATAACAGTACTATTCATCTCACTGAAAAGAAGCTACAGTTATTCTTATTACTACCACTAACAATGTTTTCTTTTCCTGTAGGAAATTTATCTCTTTCTTTTTGAAGACTTCACTTTTAACATTAAAATATATATGATCCCTATAATTTAATGAGTAGTGAGATATTTAATGTTAAATATTAGCAGATCCTTAAGGCCCTTCAGTCTTTATACTCTGCTCTTTTTCTAGGCAAACTCATGCAAAACAAAAGCTTCAATGATCAATTATAAGGCATTACTGAAAATTTTAACTGTGGCCTAGAATTTTCCTCTCGTCTCATATCAGTTAAAAAAAACCCAAAAAAACAAAGAACAAGAACAAAGATTTACATTGGAGGAAAGAGGACATAGGTTTTCAATACCATAGAATTGGACCGCAATTAGAGCCATCACTCTATCTAGCCCCTGTTGATGTAGAAGAGGATGCCTAGGTTTGGGGCAAAATGGAGGAGGGGAACAGAGTGTGGCCTCAGATGTGGTCCAGGCAAAGAGATCTCATTTAATCCTACCTGTAATTGGGTGAGCGGTGGGGCATCAGGTGGAGAACAAAGACCAACGTTGCATAACTCTTTCCTGAACAGCAAGGGGGAGCATCTGAGAGCCAGAGCCTGCAGACCAGTGTCTCCACAGCAAGCACTGTGTGATGCCAAGAGCAATCTCATCGATTGCTTGATTCTTCCTCCCCACTTACAAAAGTTCGGGGTCCTCAGACACACCAAATCCTCAGCTGACGGTGGAATGGAAAGACCCAGAACCAGTTATTACAGGGTGGGGACTGAGTGGAAACTCTTTAAACAGCACTCCCTACTTCAACAAATGACATCTGGTTGGACAAGTCAAAACATTAGGAGCACTACAGAAATATTTCTGGATAACTATTGCTCACATTCCCCAAATGTTGTTCACAATTTATTACATTTGTTCTGTCTCTTTCTCTGCGCGCGCGCGCGCACACACACACACACACACACACACACACTCTTTCCCCCAGTACCCTTTAAGAGTAAGTTGTATACCGGATGCTGATTCACCCTCGAATATTTCAGTCATTATTTCCTAAAGTCACAGGAATTCTTTCACATTAAGAAGTACATCGTCCAAATCAGGAAATTGCTATTGATACAATATTATTATCTAATCCACAAACCTTATTCAGATTTCCTGTAAGGCCTTAATAATATCCTTTATAAAAAGGAAATCCAAGACCATGGATTGGATCCAGTTGTCATTTCTCTTTAGTCTCCTCTAATATGGACTACTTCCTGAGTCTTTCTTTGTATTTCATAGCATGGATACTTTTGAAGACCATACATCAGTTATTGTTTTTATTGTGGTAAAATAATAAAATACACATTTTATTATCCTAACCGTTTTTAAGTGTACAGGTCAATAGTGGAAGTATGCCCACATTGTTCTGCAACAGAGCTCTAGAACATTTTTGTCTTGCAAAACTGAAACTCTGTATTTTTAAACGGTAATTTGTCTTACTCCTCTCCCAAGTCCTTGGCAACCATCTTTCTACTTTCTATTATTTTGACTACTTTAGATACTTCATATGAGTGGAATAATTCAGTACTTATTCTTTTGTGACTGTATTATTTCACTTAGCATAATGTCCTAGAAGTCCATCCATGCAGTAGCATGGAATAGGATTTCCTTCTTTTTTGAGGCTGCGTAATATTCCATTGCATGTGTATATCATGTTTTCTTTATCCAGTTATTCACTGATGAACATTTGGTTGCTTCTACCTCTTAGGGATTGTGGAAAATGCTACAATAAATACGATCCTGTTTTAAGTTCCTTTGGGTATATTTCCAGAAGTGCTGATTACATCATAATCCTATTTTTTAATCTTGTCTACTATTTTCTATAATGACTACACCATTTTCCATTTCCAACAAAAGGGAACAAGTTTCCAATTTCTTACATCCTCACCAATATTTCTTATTCTGTCCATTTGATTGAGGCCACCCTAATAAATATGAGGTGATACCTCATTACAGTTTAGATTTGTAGGTTTTCCTCTGATTAGTGATGTTGTGCCTCTTTTGACGTACTTGTTGGCCATTTATATATCTTCTTTGGAGAATTATCTATTCTTCAAGTGTTTGCCCATTTTAAGTGGGATTTTTTTGTTGTTGTTGTTATTGAATTTTAGGAGTTTCTTATATATTCTGGATATTAATCCTTATCAGACATATAGTTTACAGGTATTTTCTTCTTTTCTATAGGTTGGTTCTTCACTGTTGTTTTCTTTAATGTGTAAAAAGTTTGTAGGTTCAACATAGCATCTATATATTTTCTTTTGTTGTCTGTGCTTTTGGTGTCACAAACTAAGAAATCATTGCCAAATTCAATATCCTGAAGTTTTCCCCTCATGTTTTGTTTTAGAGGTTGTTTAGTTCTAGGCCTTAGGTTTAGGTCCTTAATCCATTTTGAGTTGTTTTTTTGTATATGGTACACAGTTAAGGTCCAAATTCTTCCTAACATTTGTGCATATCCAGTTTTCCCACCACCATTTGCTGCATAAGAATGTCACAGAAATGATGTTGGGTTCTTCCCAGTCAATTAGTTCATTTCTTTTTTTTTTTAATTCATTTTTATTGTTAGACTTACTGGGGTGACATCTGTTAGCAAGGATTACATAGGTTTCAAGCAAAATAAATGAATGGGACTATATCAAACTAAAAAGCTTCTGCACAGCAAAAAAAAAACATCAACAAGGCAAAGAGACAGCCAACTGAATGGGAGAAAATATTTGCAAATAACGCATCAGATAAGGGTCTAATATCTAAAATATATAAAGAACTAATAAGGCTTAACAACAAAAAAACGAACAACCCAATTGAAACGTGGGCAGAAGAACTAAACAGACACTTCTCCCACGAAGAAATACAAATGGCCAGCAGACATATGAAAAAATTAGTTCATTTCTGATGATGGGAACTTTGATCATTCAGCTAAGGTGCTGCCTGCCAGTGTTAAGAGTCATCGTTTGATAGCTTCTTTTCTCTCTTCCTCCATGGCCTACCCATGACTTCCTCTGTGGACTGCACTATCTAAATATTTCTCAATCCCATATGTTTTCCGTCTGTGTTTTTGACCCAGTCTCATCGACCTCCAGTGCCCTAAACATGCTCCTCTCTTTGCTGGGAGCCCTTTTTCTCACTATTTCAGTCTTCTGGCTCTTACTCTGTCCTCTGACTTCTGCCCAAACATCATGTCCTCCAGGAGACCTCCCTGACCTTGCAATATAGCTCAGATCCTTAACTTTATGTTCTCATAGCACTGTGTGCCCTTTCCTCATATGACTAGCAACTGTGGTAAATTTAGGGTTTTTTCTTTTTGCATAATTTTGGATACACATCTATTCCCTTGATATGGCACATATTATAGCAGTAAAAACTGTTGCTGGCTTTTGTGTCAGGCCAAAGGGTTTGGCTAACATATACCAATAATTTATAATAGAAAAAAAAGTTGCATCTGGAGTTCAAATATCTAGTATCAAGGTACTTGGAAAGATCCAGCTGATTAACTATTTCATTCCTGAAAAGAAAAAATAGGTGTACCATGTTTTTATAGATACAGAGAGCAGTGTGGCATCTACATAAACTAACAGCTGCCTGAATTGGCACTGTCTCAAAATAATGCACAGTTAGGTAATCTGGTTTAACCTCCTTGACCTTAAAGAGATTTTAAAGGCTTTGGCAATGGGAAGGCACAGGCCTCGGTCCTGGGAACCAAAGTTCCCGTTAGGATATGTATACAAACTATTTTATGCAATAGGGGGAGGGGGACTTCTTTTATCTATGAACACCACTGAATAAAATTTTATGATTACTCAGAACATGAAGGAGAATGCTGAAGTACAGCCAGCGGATTCAGAGTAGAAGTGATGCTCAGTTCCTGAGAGCAATAAACTAAGAAGCTTCTTTCTAGTGGATAAAAGAAAACACATGTTAAAAACAAGAAGCACAGTGTGCTGCATGTTTGAATTACTGAGTTAAGAAAATGTTGAATTTTTTTTTCTTATCATATAAGTACTCAGGTTACAGAAAACAAAGAAGCAAAAGGCAAACACACACACATACGTCATATATCTTTACATGCACACATACACGTACATTTCCTTGACAAAAAATGGGACCCAACTACACTCATACGTATTAATAGTATATATTAAATTGTTTTTGTCACTCAATCTCCTATTTTTAACCTTCTATAATTTAAAATGTTAATCTGTCATATTTGTTTTAAAGCTTTTCTTTTTTTTAAGCAGCATCAGCCTGTCATCTATGTTCAAAACTGACCTGATTTAATCAGAAGAGGGACTATAGCCCACAGGATAGTGACACCGGGGCTCCAGGGGACATGTGCGAATTCCTGCAGCACATTTTCCAACACTCTTTCAAATGGCTGCGCAGTATCCGTAATACTGCCACATCGTGGGTTATCAAACATAGCCACTGCGGCTGAGCGTCATGTGGCTCCAAGTGTGTCCTTATCAAGTACAGCACTGCCAACAACAGCTCTGCAGGCAGATTTATGAGCACATCCATCATGCCTCTCTGGAGTAATCTCCAGAAAGTGGAATTCCTGGGTGAAAAGTTACATGTTTTTTTTTTTCTTTTTAACATGGTTTGCCAAATTGTACCCCAGGAAGGATTAAAAAAAAAAAAGGCAACGTATTGTCTCAACAATAACGTTGGAGAGTTTAATTTCACCAGGACATTATCAAAACTTGATGAAAAGGATGAAGTTTTGATAAATGCTCCAACACGAATGAACCTTGAAAACACTGTGCTTAGTGAAAAAAGTCAGCCACAAAAGACTACATGTTGTATAATTCCGTTTAGATAAAATGTCCAAAATAGGCAAATCCATGGAGACGGAGCGTGGACTCATGACTGTCTGAGACTGGGGAGAATGAGGAATGCAGAGTGACCGCTGACGGGTATGTGGCTTCTTGAGGGGACGACGAAAACGTACTGAAACGAGATGGTAGTGGTGGTTGCACAACTCGGGGAGTACCCTGAAACCACTGCACTGCGCACTTCACAACGGTGACCGTTAGCTCAATAACGCTGTTACTAAAAGTCAGAAAACTTAACCAATGAAAGAAAGAACTGGTAGCTACGGTCGTTACTGTTCCATTAACAGTGACACAGTACTTTTCTTTTTCCACTTGTATTGGCCATTCACGAGGGCTGTCCGGAAAGCATCCAGCCATGTAATACAGAAATGAGAGGCATTTGTAGCTGGTTTTTCCAGACAGCCCTTGTGTATTTCTTTTCTGAGTTATATCTCTCATGCTTTTCTTTCAAAAAGTATTCATAATTTCCTTAATGATTTGTATATTTCCTTATCAAGTAGGATAATAACATCTGCCTTTTAATATGTGGTTTTCGAAATACAAAAGAAAAAAATTCTTCAAATATACTTATACCATTTTTAAATTTAATATTCTGGGCACCATGATACCTATTTCATATCAGTCCAAGAGGCTAAAACAGGAGTTTAACACGTTATTTTAATTCTAAAATCCCCATAATTTTGATAATTCTCTGGGAAATGAAAAGATACTGATTCTAGCTGAATGAGTCTCAGTGTTACAGGTAGTCACAGCCTAAATGGCTGGCATTTGCTCAACCCCTAAATGAAACAGGACGTTAATCGTAGCTCTGGAAGGGGCTCAACTTGGCAAATGCCCTAACGACATACATCAGTTCATAGCACACTCCGGGAAATTAGAAAATGCAGAAAACAATTGTTGGCAGCAAGTGGAAGATGTGTCATTGGTTATTTTATGATGCAGTAACATTTAATTCCACACTTTAGGGTAAATTAATCTAGGACTAAAATGCACAATTTTACTGCTGAGATACATACTCATTGGGTAGAGTGAAAAATGAATAAAGTAGCATTCTTTCAAAAATACCATTCTGAAGCGCTAAAAGCCAAATTTTACACTGTGTTGGGCAATTCCAAAACTTTATTGATTGTAAGAGACACCACTAATGCTTGAGGAGAAACATCAGTACTGCCACATTAAATGTATGCATTAATGATCAAATTCATCACAATTTTAGAAATGCTAAATTGTGAAAGGTATGTCTTAGTATTGTGGGTATGTGGTGATACCATGTTTTTTAATGTTAAAGAAATTGTGAGTTTCCAACTGGTTGAACTTTTTGACTCCTTGAGTGAACATTCAATCCTTTCATCTCTCAGTGTATAAAAGTTTATTTTTCAACCATGGAGCCCAGAAAATGGCACATCACATGTAAATGACGGTTATAACTAAGGAAAGTAGAGACTAGGTCATAATCTACACTGTGATGCTTATTGTGAACTTTATTATTTGGCCAAACCAATGCCTTCAAATTAAATCCAAGAGCTAAATGGAATGTAAGTTACTCCTTGCAAGTCACTGTGCTAAGAGCTTCTGGGATGTAAAGCTGAGTGAGGCCTTATTCACTGTTTCTGCCCTGGAGGCACTTTACGTTTGTTTTTCTTTCTGTTTCGGAGATGAGGGGAGGCTGGGGAGATGAGACATTCCGAGAATCTAAGGAGACTTCGTTTTTGCTCCTTTTAACATCCAGAAGAGGGTTAGTCTCTTGATCCCAAGATTGAAGTTGGATAAAGAAGAGACAGGAGCTCTGGAGAAGTTTGGGACTAAAGAAAGAGCAAGCACAGAGGGAGAAGGCAAGACAGGAAGTTAAAAAAAACAAAAACAAAACAAAACCAAGAAGCACAAATGCTCTATGAAGGAAATGCCAGGGGTGGGGTGGGGTGGCGGGCAGTGTGTGGCCTCGTAGGTCAGGAGCAGTTCAATGATCTCTGGTTCACAGGAGAGCAGAAGCTGCTGTTACAGTGGGAAAATGGGTGATGCATCCCAGCATAAACAAACAACCTTCTCAAAGAGTGGGTCACATGTCAGAGCTGCAAAACAAGGGCAGGCAGGCTCTGGAGAAAGCCCCATGGTGATGAAGGGAGCCTGCTTCCTGGAGAGCAGTCAGAATTGTATAGAAAGTTTGTAAGTAAACACATTTTTTCAGTCTCAGCTGAACACGTGTTTATTTAACATCTCTCCTCTAAGGACCTAGGAATGTTTTACTGACATTTGCATTCATAGCTTGCTTGTATTCCACGAGACAGGAATAAAATGGGAATGTGTTTGTGACCTATTCTTTGTCCTGCAGTTTTGACAAATTTAGTTCCCTCAAAAGGGTGATTAATGTAGACTCAGGGTTAGGTTAACAATATTGTTACTCAGAGGAGTAACAATAGTGAGAATAAAACTATGGATTCTTTCTAATCTCCAGTTGCATAAAAGGTTACAGCATGAACAGTTTTGGTGACTTTTAGCTTAGTAACATACCTCTAAAGTGGAGAGAACAGCACTTCCATGCAAAGACTCCCCGAGGTGATGATGAAAAGTAGTGGATTGCATCTATACCGTACTGTGCATTTCTTGGACATGGTATGGGCTATTCCGGCATGATTATTGTACTGTTCAAATTTTTTACAAACTGAAATGAATACGGAATAAGGTGAGGCATGAATTTCTAAGACCAAAAATGGATCAGTTCCCTCTGGAAACAGTTTTCTCCAATTATTTTATGCATTTCTTCTACCTATTTCTTTGCTTTCTCTTTTTAACTTGTAATTTCACAGAAGCAACTTGGCTTACCATGAATAGAGAAGTTTTAACAAATTTCTCAGAAACCGGGATTTGAAAAGATCATTAACTACGTATATGAGTCTAGAAAGATAGATGCAATCTTTTTTGCTTATATTTAATTTATAATTTTCTATAATAAATATGCATATTTATTTCTAATACCATAAACACTATAGAAAAGAAAATTTGAGGTTCAAGGAAAAAAATACCATGATGGAAGCACACATGTGAATATATATTAATAAAGTGTCTTTCCTACAAAGAGCCTAATTCCATCTAGGAGAAATTTCCCACATAAAAACACATTCTTGAGCTATCAGGGCATATGAAAACAACAGATGGTTCCAGAACAGTGGGAGATAGCAGATGGGGTAAAGCCGAGGGAGGGGAGGAGGAGAGAAGAGCAAACACGGGAAATGCAGCTGGCAGCAGGCAAGGCGAGAGGTCCCAGGGCGAGCTGGCAGGAGGCACGAGGGATATGTACCATGATGGGAATGCAGAGGCCACTGCGTGTCAACTGCATGAGAAAAAAATTCTGAGATGCTCAAAATGAAATTACAACATGCCAGAGAGAGAGAGAGAGAGAGAGAGAGAGAGAGAGCGAGAGAGAGAGAACAAGCGCGAGCAATCGGGCTGCTCGTAGCTGGGGACCAGTTAGAGAGACTGCTCCCATTCCTGACTCTATGTGGGACCTCGGAATGAACTTTTGGGCCCCAGGAGCCTCTGCCTCGTGTTGACACATGAACTTTCCAGACTGTGAGCCACCACCAATCTGAAGGAGCAAGCACCTCTCCCTTGCTGACTCTGGGCCCATCCCAGAACCAGCCCTGCGACACCTTCTCCCACCCCCTTTATGTATAGCCAATGTAAATTCTTTCAAAACACTTACATCATCCCCCCCCCCCCTCCACGTATGAAAACCTGCCCCAACTCCCCACGGCTGACATTTTGGCTTTTCCACCTGGTGCAGCTGACGGTGGTTTAGCCCTCCTGCCCCAGGACCTCGTCCTTATGTTTCTGGCCAGCACAAACCCTCTCTTTAAAGAAGACTTGCAGCCACGGAAGTTAAAAGTTTAGTTTTACCAACCCTTACATTTTTCGTGAGAAAGCCGTGGGCCAGGGAGCTAAGATTCTCCCCAAGTCAGGGCTTGCTCGGTGTCAGCACCAAACCTTCCGTCCTCCATCCGCAGGTCTCGGCCTGCTCCCAGCTCGTGACACGCACCCTTTCTCCATGCTAGCACGACGTCATGATACCGCCCTGTGCTTGGTTTTTTTTTCCCCCTAAAGCAATTGAGAAGAATTACAAGGAAAAATCTAAGAAACCTATAAATGACGCCATCCTAAAGATGGAAGATGAATCTATATAGCTTTATCTTCCTCCTTTCTCTGTGCTCGATGCCCCAGCCCCCCTGCAATGCCTCATTTATTATTATTATTGTTTTTAACCTCACCTAATTCTTTCTCTACAAGAATTGCAGAGTGATTCAGAGGACTCTAATTGCCTGGGTTTGAGTCTTGGATTCTAGGAATACACATGTGACCTTGAGCTAGTTGCAAAACACCTTTGCCCCTCAATTTCCGCATCTGCTAAATGAGGATGATAAAATCGTACTGGCCTCCTGTGGCGGTTGAGAGGATTAATAGTTCCAACTCAAAATGCTTACGACAGGGCTGACACTGGTGTGCTCCGCTCGGTGAGTCTTAGAGACCCCGGTGACTGTTATTTCTGCCTCTAATCCCTTGACTGCTGTTGCCTCTCATCCAAACAGCCAATTCACCTTTCACACCAGCTCCTGGGAAGCTTTTCCAGGCTTGCACAGGCCAACCTGCATAATTCCTTTGATGCTCCTTTGAGCTGGTACACACTTTCATTAGAGCCCAGTATAATGGGTAGCATAACAGGAAAAAAAAATCAAATTCATAATTTAAACCCTAAAAATACTTGCAGCCATTTCTGCTTAAGGACCTTCACAGAATGTGATCAGGAAGCTTGAGACAGGGACACTGGTGGCCAGTGACACCGACCTTTTGACACTCCACTTCAGTGTTCCTTCGCAGATATCTTTCTCAATAGTACCCTGGTGAAACCAGTGATATTCAACATACTGAATTTGACAGGTGGTCCAGCATGGGCATAACCAATTAGAACAGTCACTGATTAGAAGCGACTTGATGTTCAGTGTCAGCCCTGAGTGGGTCTGACCGTCCCGGTGGGATGTGTCCACTGGACCCCGCACGCACACTCGTGTTCATGTACTCATCTCTACCCAAGGCCGTCTGCCCCCCAGGGAGTAAGCCTCACAAAATTGTGCTCCATGGTCATTCATTTCTTTATGTCTAGAACCTGGCTGTATTAAAGGCATACACAGTTGCTTCATGTTTCTTGATATGACAAGTAATAAATATCAGAGAGGGCAGAATGCAGGTTTGGCAAAAAATAAAATAAAATAAATCAAACATTTTATCAGATGAGAAAAGTAAGTGTGACAGCTTAAATAATTTGCCTGCATTCCTATATGTATGGTATGGATGCAGACTCTTCCTTTGAGTTTAGTTAAGGGACTATGGCTATAAGGAATGTGGGTCACCACTGTCACCTGTCTTCCACACATGGTGGCATTCTGACCTGATTATCTGGGACCTTCACTTAAAGGTTCAGTGCGTTCATGTCTTTCTTCGTAATTTCATTTCTTTATTCCTTAGTTACTTCCTCCTTTAACTATTCTTTGAAAAAACATTTAAATGAAGTAATGCTTAGACAGATGTTAAAATAGTGAAAGCAGAGATTCCAATGAATACTTGTCCACCAGCCTTGCTCATATTAGCCAAAAGGTGGAAAGAATCCAAATGTTCATTAACAAATGCATAAACCAAACATGGAATATTACTTAGCCATAAAAAGGAATGAAATTCTGACATGTGCAACAATATGGATGAACTTTGAAAACATCATTCTAAGTGAAATAAGTGCAATGCAAGGGACAATTACTATATTAATACAATTCCACGGACATGAGGGACCCAGAACAGGCAAAGGTAGAAAGTAGAACAGGGGTTACTGGAAGCTGAGGGGAAGTGGGTATGGAGAGCTATTATTAGTGCAGGGGTGTCCAACCTTCTGGTTTCCCTGGGCCACAGTGGGAGAAGAATTGTCTTGGGCCACACATACAATACACTAACACTAATGATAGTGGATGAGCTAATAAAAAAAAAAGGTTGCAAAAAAGTCTCAGCATATTTTAAGAATTTGTGTTGGGTCACATTTAAATCCGTCCTGGACCTGACTGAGTTAATGGTACAGGGCTTCTGTTTGGGACAATGAAAAAGTTCTAGAAATGGATAGTAGTGATGGTTGCACACCACTGTGAATAAACTTAATGCCACGAAATTGTACCTTTAAAAATGGTAAATTTTATGTTACGTATATTTTACCATAACTAAAAATTTGTATATAAGGCATATAATAAAAACGACCAGCTTCCCGCCTCGGACCTTCCATCTTCCAATGCCACACCCCAGAGATAACCACTTACTACTCTGTTTTCTGTTTTTTGTTTGTTTGTTTGTTTGTTCGTTTCTGGGATTCACCTCCATTTCTCTAAGTATTTATATTTCTAATTCTTGACTTGTTCCTTTTTGACAACATATACTTATTTCCTGTTTTGGCAAATGAGGATTTGGCTCTTAATACTTTCCTGACTATGAGCCCCGCCTTCTCAATAGCATTTCCCTATGTTTCTTTCTTCCTGTGTGTTTTGGCCACTCTTTTTCATGTTGGAACTTGACTTCCATGACCAGAAAACGTGTCTTGTGTCAAGAACGGCGTGTGGATGCAGTCCAGGCTGCTTCATTCCTTCCTGAGGACCCGTGTCCCTTCTTGGACCGCAGTGCTGTCCTAAATATCAACTCCCTGGCTTGGGGGCCTGGCAGGATGCAAGGCTCAGAGCACTGGTCTTACTTTCATGGCTGGACCCTGATCTCTCCATTTCCACCTGTTGGTTCTGGCTGGGGTCCTGCTTCCAACTCCAGTGTGCAGCCTGCATGACTTCAATCTGCTCCACTGCCCGGGGATGTCTGCTGCTGTGGTCTGCTCCCCAGAATGAATCCTTGAGGATATGAGTAGTGGAAGGATCAAGGACACGTTTACCATGCCTCTCTATACCCTGTAATTAGGTTTACTGCATACCCAGTCCTTGGTTCCCTGGTGCTGTCTGCTTTCCCTTCGGGCCATGACACTGACATTCCAAAATGGCTTAAGGCGAAGCCTTCCTAGTTGTGACACAGCAACAAGTGGAGACAAGATGAGCTGAGCCAAAGCAAAGCAGAACAAAACACTGTTCTTCCCCAGAGACACAGGGGGTGAAACTGAGAATGTGCACTTGGTTGGAGGGAGAAAATCATACGTACATTCATCAGAGAAAAACTCTGCTCTGAAGGTCGGGTTCCTGGAGGAAGCAGATGACAAGAACAGGACAAAAAACGTGCAATACCTAGGAGAAAATATGGGCAGAAGTTCTGGGGTTGAATCCTTGAATCCCAGTGTTTTATTCTGTAATAATAACGTCTGTCATACTTTCCTTGCAGGGTTACTATAAAGCATAAATAAAAAGATATATGGGAAAATGTTTTAGCCAGTAGGAATCTTAGTCCCAAATGTCAGGCAGCAAGAAACTCAACTTTATTTTATTTTCATTGCCAACTCCATTCCCTCTAATTTGGTCAATTCGGGTTCTCCCATCTCCTTTCCTTCGGTTGGACTTGAGTTCCTTGGGGTTCATGTAATGAAATGCATTCCATATATGGCTTCTTTGGTTTATTTCACCAGTATCTGAACACCTACCATGTGCAAGACTCTTTGGCAAATCTGACAGATTTGTTCTCTTTCATAAAGAAGTACAGAATCCAGCGCTTTGCTCCTCTTTTTTGACTTCCCCTTGAATCCTTTGGGATGCATTAAGATATCCAACGTCTTCTTGTAGAGCATGTCCCGTTGTTTGCCTTGAGGACGGTGGACTGTGGGCTTCCTAACTAACGCTGTCACACAGAATGCAATGCGAATGGGACTGCAAACTCAAGCAGTGCCTAACTTCATCACTATATGTGATCTCTGTGAGACACAAATTACATTTTTTTTTAATGTTCGTTATACCTTTTATGCCTTCCAACAGAGATGCAATCTTTTCGTATATATGAGAGAGCTTCACAAACACATTTGTGATTTATTAAAGCTACCATTAAGAGACAGGAAGAGCATGGACACATGAAGCCATCCCGAACACTATTAGCCAGGCCCATGGCTGCCAGCAGATTGTATTCTGTGGCTGACATTTAATATTGAATGACTGCATTCTGAATATGTGAATGAATAAGAGAATAAAGATAAAAAAGGAGGTGATGTGAAATTCAAATCCGTTAACTGTGTCCTTTAGTGGTTTAATGGAAAGTGCTTGTTTTAAACCATTCATCGTACGCCTGGCCTCCCGGCGCCACCCTCCATCTCTCCCCTGACCACTAATGAAAAGCTGGCTCTCCTTCAGAGAATGCACTGCAGCTCTATTGTCTGACACAATGTCGTGCCCTCTCACCCTGCCAGCTGTCCTCTGGCCTGGCTTCTGCTCCCCAGGCTGCTCGTTGTGCTCATCAGAGAGCCCTCGATGGGCGCAAACACCTGAGGTGTGGGGTCTCGGAAGGGCAGGGTCATGGGGGATGCTGAGGGCTGCTTAACTTATTGCCCCTGGAAATTTGAGGGGACTGCAGAGTAGGGGCGAGGCAGAACAAGAAACTGTCATTTCACCCGAGGTGACTGGGAACGAGCTGTGAGTGCCCACGGAAGCGGCGTTGTCACAGGGGTTATTGTTGCCTCTCACCT
This sequence comes from Lyroderma lyra, assembly GCA_004026885.1. Classification (NCBI taxonomy): domain Eukaryota; kingdom Metazoa; phylum Chordata; class Mammalia; order Chiroptera; family Megadermatidae; genus Lyroderma; species Lyroderma lyra. The sequence continues at coordinate 51,762 of PVJL010000688.1, forward strand.
GGGAGGACCCCAGCCTCTCTCCCTACCATCCCATCGCCCTCGGACGCACACGCACGGCCCCACCTAGACCGACCGGCAGACCTTCGCTTCCCAAGGCCTGTGTCGGCGTGCATTCCGAGCTCCTCCGAGCCTGCTGGTCCCTGACCAGTGTGTCTCATCTTCCCACAGGACACGCGGGCACTGCCATTCCCACAGCCATCCCCTGGGCCACCAGGCAGAACCCCACCTTCCTGCCTTTGTTCCTGCTGCCTCATCTATGGAAAAGGCTTCCTTCTCACTTCTCTGGTCGCCAGGTTTTCCCCTGCCTTCAACATCCCTCTCAAGCACTGGCTCCTTCCCAAATCTTGGTGCTTTGTTTTCCAGGCTGGCCACTGGCTCTGGCCACCTTCAAAACAGACAATCCTTGCACCTAATGTGCTTCATTACCTAAGTCCTGATATCTACCATATACCGGCTTCCAATTTGTTTGAGCAAAAAAGTCTTTTCCTGAGAGCAAGAGTATCACAGGCTTATTTTAGAAAAATTAGAAAATGAAGACAAGTGTAAAAAAAAGTGAGATCACTTTTACTTCCATGATTTTCTAAGACATTTCCTGCTCATGTAAAAGCATCTCATGGATTTGCCACAAAAACATAATAGCATTTTTAGTCTCTTGATTGAAAACATACATAATGGACGCACAAGTATGATATCTGCAATGCTTTTAAATAAATGTAGACTACTGTTTTGCAAAAGTATATCCATGTTTTTGCAAAATGGTGGTTTATTTATAGCAAGATAGGTTATCTGGATTGCATTTGGAGTTTGGTAGCACATAATTTTAGGGTGCTCTGTATGTTCTTGGATGACAAACTCCCTTTGTTGCAGAATGCAGTAGACTCTCAGTTAACTGGCACCCATGGGGACTGGTAGATGCATATAAATGTAAGTAGATTTTCCGTTAACCAGAACTCAAGCAACTGGAACTCTCAAGCAACCGGTAAAAGTCAAATCCTTATGGCAGAAAAAAACACCCAATAATGAAGCTATTAATAGCCCTTAACATTGTAGTAAGTAGCATGTATGTATGTATGTATGTATATATATATTTGGAGAATTTGGCTAATCAATGCCAGTTACCTTCTCTATAAGATATATTCTGGTTTTTGACACAAAGGAGGAGAAAAATAGAGACCCCCCCTTCCAAGAACAAGCTATTCTTTACCTCTAGAAAATTCTATCCTATTCTCTCTCTGATACTATATTATTTGGTCCTCCCCCTGAGTAACTCACTGTCTCAAAAAATTTCCTCTGGAGAAAATTAGTTCTCCAAGGTGATTTTTAAGAAAAGTTTTCTTAAATATGTTTGGGAGACACTGCATACTGTATGTCCCTGTCCTGAAAATTCAGAATTCACACATGCACATTAGCTACCGAAAAATTCTTGTATGCTAAAGAAACCTGTTTGACTGTGTTTCGTAGTTCATGCCAAAACTTATGTAATGGGACCACATTTAAAAAAATATCTCCAGATGTTTGAATGTTGTTGCTCCAGGGTACCCACCTTCTGAAGCAATGAGTTTCATTGTTTCAGAGGAAGTGTAATGTGAACTAAAACAATTAAAAACATCGCTTTGACGGTTCGATAACATTTGATTTTGGCCCCTAGGTAGGAATGGTCGTCAGCAGCAAGCCTTTTTAAAAACTGAGATTACTATAAGCCATAGTGAAAGAGATATAGAGAGATGATGTTCAAAAGCCTGGGCCTTCTGGATGGAGGAGTGTGGGAAGGAGAGAGCAGGAAAGGAGGAACAAGTGGCCTGATGTGTGAGAAATGGCTTCAGCTTTAAGCTGAGATCTTGCGGCAGAGCACTGCTAGGTAGATCAGCTTTAAGCTGAGATCTTGCGGCAGAGCACTGCTAGGTAGATCAATCAAACTCAATAGTGTATTCATAACCAAATCTAGTATTTTCACCACTCTCAACCCACTCTCCATTTTCCCAACTCAATTTTTCCACTGTTCCTGGAATCATCTTTGTTCCTTTCTTTCACACTCACTTACTTCTAAGCAATGTGTCTTTCCCACTTTATCCTTATTTTCCATTCCCATTGCCACAACCCTGGTTCAAACATTCATGACCCAACATCTAAATAATCATAACAGTCTCTATATACGATGGTTTTTTACTTTATTTAAAAACACATCTTTTGTAACTAAAATAGTGCATCATAAAAAATTAAAATTATAGTGAAGCCAACGCACACAAACAAAAAAAGTCAAAATAACCTAAAAATCCTACTGCCCAGGGATAACACTCTTTGTTAGCTTCTCAATCTTATTCCAGGTATTGTGGAATGTGCGTGCATGTGTGTGTGTGTGTGTGTGTGTGTGAGAGAGAGAGAGAGAGAGAGAGAGAGAAAGAGAGAGAGAATCAATCATATATAACATAGAATCCACATACAATAACATCATTTATTGATGTTTCCGGTACTATGCTAGGCAGTTTACATATATCCTCTCATTAAATATTCACAAAACTCTATGAGGTAAATGTGATTATCCTCATTTTATAGATGAACAAAGTGGGGCTCGGAGAGTCCTACATAGATAGTTAAGTGGAGGAACTAAAGAAGTTTGATGAATCCCAAAGCCTGTGTCTTTATCACTGCACCATAACACAGCCATGAGATCACATTGTGCATACTACAGTTAACCAGTTTTTTAATTTAACCATATAATGTGGCACTTTATAAGCATGGGATCATAGTATGCATATTATATAGCTAACCAACTTTTAAATTTAATATATGATATAAATATTTTTATATCAAATAGGCAAGGGCTGTTCAGAAAAAAATCCAGCCATTGTAAGTACGAGGCTGGATACTTTCCAGACAGCCATCTGCACTTAAAATTGTTAACGTAGTATCCCATTGGATGGCTGTAACATACTTCATTTATCTAACTTCCCACTGATAGATGTTTAGTTGTTTCCAATTTTGCACTACGAGAAACACTTAAATGAATAGTTATGTACATACATCTTTGTGGATGATATAAGTGGAAGTATTTTTATGCTTACGTGAACTCTTCAATATCGAATGCACATGTGGGGGGCACAGATACAGTGTGGGATGATGTCCATGGTAGGAAGAAAATCAGGGGGAGCCACAGACATGGGCCTGAGTGTGGGGGCCAGGGGCCACAGAGGACTGGGAGAATTCTAAATTCAAACCTACATTTGGGTGTCTCCATGAAGTTATGTTTTAAAGAGCTTTAGGGAAGAGAAAGACAGAAAACAGTCCCGATTTCCTGGTTGCCTAACCTGTGCTTAAACACTTGCAAAAACAGTTTTATTAATTTCTCCAAATTCCCAATTCTGTTCATGCCTGTTCTTAACAGTTGCAGGGCCCAGTGCAAGAGGCCCACACACCGTGTGCCTAACTATTTAAAAGAAACTCTTTAAGCTATAAAAAGAAAAAGAAAAAGAAAAGTTATGTTTTCTTTTCACTCTTGGCCACATCTCGTGCTATGAGATTACTCACATGTATGTGTGTGGATTATCTCAGCCCACAAGTCTGAGGTCTGTGTATCCCCACCCACCCCACCCCCGTGGCCCTGGGACTTGGATGCCCACACTGACATATATTAGCAAGAAGTGTGTCATCTAAGAAATGCTAAGATCTTAGAAAGGATTTGGGAGTATGTATATGAGTTTATTACCAGCTGGTGGGATAGCTCATAAAAGAAGATGACCCCTACAGGTGAAAATGGAAGATTGAAAGCATATGTGAGGTGTGGGACGAAGCCAAGGATCGTGTGAGTGATCGTGTACATGAGAGAACAGTGAGTCTGGTGAGAAAAGTGGGAAGGACGTTCACATATTCGATATAAAGCATTTTGGTTTACAAAAGGCATGCAGTTTGGGTTTGTTGTTTTACCTATTTTCTTTGTGAAGTGCAATGCAGAGCTGTTGAAGGTTTTGGTATTGCCCTCCCTCAGAGTCTATTCTTACACTGGACCTAAGCAACGCCATTCCTTGTTCTGATTACCTGGCCTTCACGCAGCCTCACCACCTTTCCTGCTGACCACTATGGTTTGTCATGTTAGCTGCCTGCTTACAAAGAAACACCAATAGAGCCAAAGGCTGACAGTCAAGAGACTTGGGCTTTTATAATCTCAGTTTTCTTTCTAACTAGCTGCATAACTTTGGGCCAGTCCTTTACCTTCCCCACTGAAAGTTGTCTTCATCAAAACAGACGGAGTAGGAAATAGATGACCTCCAATGCACTCTTCAGCTCTAACACTTGTGACTAACATACGTGGAATGTAATTATTATAATAACAGCAGTGATGGATACATAATAAAAGGAACGCTGTCCCCAAATAAGAAGAGCTTTTGTGGTAATGCTACAGGGATGTCATGAAAGCTGCAAAAATGTTCCACATGAATACGTTTTCTCTTATTTTTTTGAGGTCTTTTCTCCTCATTATCTTAAAAAACAGTTCAACAATGAACAAGTTTACTCTTTTTTTGTTTTCTTTTTAATCACCATGCACAATATTCAGATGTAAGGTCACGGGAGCCACTAATAAGACATGCTAACATTTCTTGTGGAAGAATATTTTGAGATCTAGTTGGTTTTGCAGCTCTTGAATCTGCATGGGTGGGGTTCAAGCTTTATACCAGGCTTCGGTTTGCAACAAATAATGGAAGAGTTAAGAACAACCATCCAAAAAGCAAACACAGCTTAGGGCAAAAAAACTGGGATTTGGAAATTGAGATCTGGGTCCTGGATTCAGCAATCCATAGTTTATACCCAAGTACAATTAATAGACTTGTAACTCAATATCTTAGCATTATTAATTTCTCTCTTCTCAGAAAATACTCTTAACAGAAACTGTGATGTAATTTCTAGCCAAGAAACAGAGTAATAGTAGCATCCACAAAAAGCAAAAGGTATTTTAGTAGACTTATTAAACAAAAACCAATAGGACCAATAGATTTGTGATCAAGGAAGTTATATTTGACAAAGGGAACTTCTGGTTAATGAGATTTAGCCCTGCATGATTGGGAAAATAAGTAAAAAGTCAGAAGTCATTTGAGGGATGGAAGAGAGAAGGAATGAAGATAGTATCTCACTTTGAGGGGGTAGCAAAAAATTTTGTGGACACTTCTCATAGGGAATTGAAAATAAAGCCTAGATGTTTCGGGATCATCTATGCAGAAATTCTAACTGAAGCCTTACTAGTAGATCTTCAAGAGAGAAAAGATTTTCAGACTTTAGTAGGAATGAGAATATCTTGGAGTTTGTGGCCCTGACCTCAATGATTCCAATTCAGTGATTTGAGGATAAGGGCCTAAAAATCTATATATTCCACTAGCACCCCAATGATGTTGATGCAAGTGGTCTGTGTCCCATTCTTTAGGACAGTGGTTCTCATGCATCAGAATCACCTGATGAGTTTGTTAAACCACAGATGGCTGGGCCTTACCCCCAGGGTTTCTGATGCAATAGGTCTGGTGTGGGGCCAGTAATTTGCCATTCTAGCAAGGCAAATGCTGGCGCTGTGGTCTGCAGGCCACACTTGGAGAACCCCTGCCTAAGAATATGTTGAAAAAAGATGAATAAAGCTAGACGCATCGCTTTTTCTGATTTTAGACTGTATTACAAGGCTATCGAACAGACACTTCAACCAATAAAACAGAATAGAGAACCCAGAAATAAATCCAGGTCTATCAAGTGAGTTTCTCATAGAAAAGTTGGGTCATGTTCTTCTGTGTCCCCTGCCCCTCGCCAAAATCCACCCTGCCAATCTCTAACTTGTAATCGGTATATTTAGACAATTTAGGTTTAATGTAATTATTGATATGTTCAGCATAAGTCTGCCATTTTATTTTTGTTTTCTGTTCCTTTTCTTTCATTTCTCCATTTACATTTTCCTGTATTCCTGGGATCTCCTGAAACATTTTTTAGATTCCATTCTGATTTATCTATAGTGTGTGAGTGCATCTTATTGGATACTTGTTTTAGTTCTTGCTCGAGGCATTATAGTGTAAATACATAGCATGCAAGTGTACTGGTGTTGACCATTTATACCTCCCTCTGTATTCCTTCTTCCCTTTTAATGTAATTATCTTAATTGTTTCCTCTATGGACCTTCACATTAGATAGTGTTAAAATTTTTGCTTTAATTGTCAAACATGACTTAGAAAACTCAAGAGGAAAATGAAAGTCTATTCTATGTACCCATATTTTTGTCCTTCATTTTTGTTCTTCACTCTTTTCCTAAATTCCAAGATCTTTTTATAATATTCTTTTCATTTAAATAATTTCCTTAGGATATTCTTTCAGGGTGGTTCTGCTGGTGATAAATTCTCGCAGCTTTCCTTCATCTGATTTTCCTGTTATTCTAAAGACAGTAGCATTGGATATAGAAGTCTGAGTTGACAGTTCTTTCCTTTCAGTACTTGAAAAATGCTGTGACTTATCCTGTGGCCCTCATATTTTCTAATAAGGAATTTGTTGTCAGTGGTTTTACCCCCATAGATAATGCATTGTTTCTGTCTTTCTGCTTTCAAAAAAATAGTTTTGGCTTTAATTTCTAGGGGTTTAAATTTTAAGAGTCCGATGTGTCACATTGTGGATTTCTTTAAGTAGATCCTGTTTGGGATTTACTCTGATTCTTGAATCTGTAAGTTTATGTCTCTTACCATATTTGGAAAAATTTCAGCCATTATTTCTTTGAATACTTTTTGAGCCCCACTCTTTCTCTTCTTTCTTTCAGGGTCTCACTGATACAAATGTTAAGTCTTTAGTTGTAGCGCCAAAGGTTCCTGAGGTTCTAGTCACATTTGCCCCAGATTAGGTTTTGTCTGTTGCTTGGATTGGGCAATTCCTATTGTTTTATCTTCAAATGAACTGATTTTTGTTTCCTCTCCATTGTGTTGCTGAGCCCATGGATTATTTTATTTTTTTACTCTGCTGTTGTATTTTTTAGCTTTAAATTTTCCATTATGTTCTTTTACATCTATTTTAGTTCATTTCTAAGATGTTCTGAGTCTTCTCTAAGACTGAGTTTTTGCAGAGATACTTATTGTTTTCATTTATTTCAAGCATGTCTATAATGGCTTGTTGTAACATTTTTGATGTCTGCTTGTCAGGTAATTCTAACATCTGAGTTATCGTGGTGTTGGTGTCTTTTGATTGTTTTTCCTTTTTTAGTTTGAGATTCTCCTGGTTCTTGGTATGATGAGTGATTTTCAATCAAAACCTGAATATTTTGAGAATTATGTTAACGAGTGTGGATCTTATTTTAAATCTTGTGCTTTAGCAGGTCTTTTCTGACACCTATCTGGTAGGTGAAGGGGACTCCATCTTGTTACTGCCACATGGGGGTAGAAATCTAGGTTTTCATTGATGATGGAGGTAGGGTAAGAAGAGAGAATTTTTGTTATCGCTGGGTAGATGTGGTAGTTCAAGACTCCAACTCGATTACTGTTGATTCCACTCTAGCTTGGAGGAAGAGATTCCCCACAAGTCCTCCACTGACCCAAGGGGAAGTGATGAGATTCGTGGTCTCTTATCACTGATTGATGGTGAAAGTCCTGACTCTCCATTAGACCTCCTCTGACACCACCCCAGAGAGGACAGGGAGAAGTGCCTTGTTTCTACTGAGTGGGTATGGAAGTCTAGGCTCCTCACATGATCTCTACTCTAACTGGTGAGCCTTCTTATCTCCGTCTTTCAGGGTCTTCTTTTTGTTTACTTTACATATAATATCTAGAGTTTTTAGTGGTACTTCCTGGAAGGAATAGGAAAAAGTATGTATGCTGTATTTTTGTGGAAGATGAAGTCTAAAAATTTTCTAATTCATTTTGTGAATAGGTAGTACATTTACAAAATACAAACTCCAACAAATTATGACAAATTACAGTGAAAAGTCTCTCTTACATGTTCATCTTTTGCTCTATTTGTACTCTGACCACAACCATAGTTTATTATTTCTTCAAAACCTATTTATGCATAAGGAAGTGATAAATATATTTTTTACCCCTCCTTTTTTATATAAAAAGTGGCCCAATATATACATTGTATTGATCCTTGTCCCTTCTTTCTCCATTTAGCTGTATAGTTTAGGGACCTTGTCATATCAAGGATGTAAAGAGGTTTCTTGATCTTTTTCGCAGTTCCAGAGATTTCTATTGTGTGGATAGAAGATAGTGTTTTAATGGTATTTTCTAAACTGTATTGGGAAATTGTGAATTGCCACAGAAACATTAACATCTTTTTAAAATATATAATCTATCAGTGTTTATTCTCAGTTAAACTGTCAGATATTTGGGGAAGCTTAAAGGCAGCTTGTGTGTTGTTCCTTCTAGAACTGTTTACATGTAATATGTTTATTTTGAAGATAAAGAACATTTGTCATATTATTTTTGGTATATTGTGGTTTCCAAATGATCTCAGGGATTCCATGATTCTGACATCAAAGGAGAAAAGAAAACATGCCAAGTCTAATTATGGGAGTGAACAGAGTATTTTTAATTACAAGGAAGAGCTATGCAAGAAACGTTTGGATGTCTTTTCTCCACTTGCGGAGAATGGCAGTGAACACAGGCCTCTCCCAGATTCCTGCCCATACACCGTGCTTATTTCCTCCTCGTTCCACAGGTGTGCTGCCGTCAAGGGCAGCCCATCCAGACCAATGCTGAGGTTTTGGCAAAAACTATTTTGTAAGATTTGCCAGCCCCCATCAATTAGTCCTAATCACTTGAAGACAAGAAATTGGAAGCTTTTGGTTGAAACACAGAAAGAGCAGTTCACGTACCACAGACAGAGAAATTGCAAAGATAGACAAAGATGTTTCAAGAGTTATATTTTTGGTTTTTGTTCACTTACAGAGAAGAAGAACTCTGTTTCTCGCTTTCTTGGCATCTTGCTCACATGGTTACTGTGATTTCTGCATGTGAGACTTACCACCTAATGGGAGAAAGGATAAAATCAAGATGTAACTTTTCCTCCTATTTCTACATGTAACTATAAGGAGTTAAGGGGATATCTGCCGTAACCTGCCTATACTAATTCCGGGTAGTTAGTGTCAGAATGAATTCAATTGTATGACCTTCAGTTGCTGTACAAAGAGAAATGGAGAATTGCTTTACTGTGGAAAAACTATGCATATGGTGTCAGCAGTGTTGTAAGTAGAAAAAATTTATATATACACACACATTATATATGTATATATAGTATATATATGAATATACATACACACACTATATATGAATATACAGTATATATATGTATATACACACACTATATATGTACATATAGTATATATGTATATACACACTATATATGTATACATAGTATATACGTGTTTATATACATACACACTATATATATAGTATATATGTGTATATACACACACTATATATGTATATATAGTATATATATGTATACACACACTATATATGTATATATAGTATATATATGTATACACACACTATATATGTGTATATAGTATATATATGTATACACACACTATATATGTGTATATAGTATATATATGTATATACACACACTATATATGTATATATAGTGTATATATATGTATATACATACACACACTATATATGTGTATATAGTATATATGTGTACACACACTATATGTGTATATAGTATATATATGTATACACACACTATAATGTGTATATAGTGTATGTATGTACACACACACTATATATGTGTACATAGTATATATATGTATATACACACACACTATATGTGTATATAGTATATATATGTATATACACACACACTATATATGTATATATAGTATATATAGTATATATATGTATATACATACACACACATATACATATATGTAACTGACACGTATATGACACCTTTACCTGAACATCCTATCAGTACCACAAATACAATATTTATACGGCCAAAACTCATCATTTGCATTCCTAAAACCTACTCCTCCATCTGATATTTCTATTATTTTTAACATCCTGCTCATGGTGACTCAGGTTTGAAACTTCACAGCCTCTTTTGATTTCATCTTCTCCTTTGCCTCTGGTGTTTAATCTGCTGCCAACATGCATTTTCTGCTTCAGGTGGTATTTGAAATCAATCAAACTCCAGGCATTTATTAAGCCTCTCCATATGCTCACTACTATGCTAGCTATATTGGGGGACACACAAGAGACATTAAACTTGAGGCAACAAAAGCACAGAAGATGACACCCAGGTGGTCTCACCAATTTCCTTGTCTGCATTAACTTGTTCCACAGGTAGTCACCATATGCATAGATATGACATCATTTCTATTCTGCAGGGCTTATGAATTAGAGGCTTAATTTGTGGGAGGAATTTGTTGCAAGAACCTCAGCACTTTGAAAACGAGCACACAGCATAATAACAAGAAATCACAGGTTGAAATGACCCACACAGGCGGATCCACTATTCCATGAAGTGTGCACTCATTTCACATGGGACCACTAGCCTTCTTTGCGCCTCCTCAGAGGATGACCAGGGGTGTGGGTCTGAGTAGTATCTCACCCCTTGCTCTGCCACCTCCTTGACAGAACATGGACTGAGTAGGTTGGAATGTCTTAATTTTTGCATCCAGAACCTCGTAGAGACCTTTATTTCAAAACAGTCACTTTTGAAATTAATTTTTGGTGTTCTTACCAATTACTCACACCATTCACTGCCAGCCCTTACATGATGGTCAGAATTCAGATGGTGATTACTAGGATAGCGACATCCAGTGAGAGCTGTGGGATTCCATAGGATTGTCACCTCCCTTTTGAGGCGCTCAGAGTGGGGAATCAAGATAGATGTTCTAGGTGGGAACACATGTGAGTCACACAGTTAAAAGAAATTAGGGAGAGCAATGCAGGCAGAGAACCCAGAACATGTAAACGCTCAGGGAGATGAGAGGGCATGGCACTTCAGAGAACTGTGAATTCAGCTATGGGGCACAGTATACAAAGTGCCGAGTGTGGGGAGCAGAGACGAGTCTGGACTCCAGTGGGTGTTACAGGACAGAACATAAAGTTCCCGATACACCATGCTCAAGAGTCCCTGAAGGCAATGGGTAATCTGTAAAGAATTTAATGAAGGGATGTGACATGATTGTACATACAGAGGGTGCCAAAAATATGTATTCACATTTTAAGAAAGGAAAAAACTGCATTAAAATTGTAATATTCAATATATACTGATAACAAAAGATAAATACAAGTCACATTTGACTTCTGCAATGACAAGAGGTGCTCAAAGTGGTTACCATCAGCATGCAGACACTTCTGATTACGAACTACTGCTTGAGCAACGTTGAGCAAAGTGTCTACTTGTGTTGCTGCACATGCTGTTTCAATTTCTTCTCAAAGTACCTCCAGTGTAACCAGTTTTCAATAATACACCAACCACATCATTTGAGGTTCCTCATATATAGAAGTCAAAGGTGTTAAGTCAAGAGAACGTGGGGGAAACTCAAACAACGTTCTTGAATTTTAAATACCACTTCAAAACGGTCTTGTGCTCCTCAAACAACAACCGTGCTTCCACCATTTTCTTTGACTGTCCTGCCTGTCACATGGTGACACTAGCATTCATTTGATTAATGCCATCTTTTGAGTAAATGTCATATTACACACATTGCTACTGCAATTCAAATTTAACTTAAAAAAAGTAACACGTAGTATCTTTTAAAATGTGTATACATTTTTTGGCACCCCTGGTATATGTGTGTGTGTGTGTGTGTGTAATCCAAAGACTGTTGCAGTAGCCTTTAAGATAATGGACTATTAGAGGCCAAGACAAGCAGTGGAGAGCACAATTACAAGGCTGTTTCAATAATATAAGCAAGAAATAATGAGTATTGAGTAATGCAGTGTCACTGACAACAGAGAGAAGGGAATATTCAAGAGAATGCTGGTTCAAGGAGCACAGAGCGCAAAGATACTAGGTTACTGCCTTGGGCAACTGAGCAAACAGAGCGAACCTTAGAGTATAAACGACTGACAAGAGGGCCCTGCTCGATTTAGCATGGCCCGATTTACAGAGGGCCGGTTAAGGAAATCAATGAGGTAAAGCCCCTGGGTTCGATGGCCACCGGAAAACATCCAGAATGACCGTGGCGAAGTGAAGGGGAAATGTCAGCCCACTTACGAGGACTTCGAGGACTGAGGAAGTGGAAAACTCAGGCTGAGACCAGCTTTATCTTGAGACATTTGGCAGAGAGACGACCGTGAAACATGATGGCTGACGGAAGGAATAACAGGGTGAAGGGGCGTGTTATAATTACTTTTTTTTAATTGTGAGATCTAAGTATGTTACACAGTGCTTACAACCGGGTACATTCATGAAAGACACGGAGAAGCAGAGAGGTAGTAGGTAAGCCAGGAGAAGGCCAAATTAGAAATCTTCTACATCCAGACACATCAATGTACTTGCTGTTTCCTGGATAGAAAACATTTGCCTTTTCCTGCCCCTCCATCTTGGCTCAGGCTGCCACCGAACTTCCTTCTCTGTAATCATCTGAACATCCACCCACCCTGAAGCGCCGCCCTTCGAAGCCTTCATCTAGCACAGATCTCTCTCATTTCTGAATGTGTCTTACTAGGTGCAACCTTCAAAGGCTTCATGTTTTCTATTTCTTTATTGGCTGTTTGCATGTTTACCAACCTCAGTTAGTCTGTGTGATTCTTGGGCACAACAGCCATGTTTTAAATTTATTTGTATCTTAGACTATAGACCATCACATAGTAGATGCTCAATAATATTTGATTTTAAAAACATGCAGAATAATAAAAAAGGAGAGCTACCAAATGATAAATATCTCTGAGAAGCAATGGCATGGTGAAAAAATCATGAATTTAAAGGTAGGTAACCCCGAGTTTAAATTACAGCTGTTAATTACTAGCTCTGTGATCTTGGAACTGCTACTTAAACCTTTCTGAGCTTCCATTCCCTTAACTACAAAATGGGGATAGTTATTACTTGACAGATTGAAGATCAGAAATGATGCAATCATCTAGCAAAAAGATTGGCACATAGTAAATACTCAATAAAAAGTACTTATTATTTGCTTTATTTTCTGTTCTTTTATTCTTAAAACTTAAGTAACCGAGTGGCAAATACCCAAGTACATACTCTACAGCTTAGATAGTAAGGAGAGGAGGCCAGAAGCAAACTGCTGACGTGCTTTAAACCGAAGTGGAAGAAACCCAAGACGTTCTGTTAACTCCGGCCTTGGAGCCTGTAAGCCACTGACCACAGCTGCGGGCTGTTGCACCCAAAGGCCATCAGGCAATCCACCCTCATTGCTTGGTGCAAGCACGGATCCAGAGGTCCGCACTCACCATTCAGAAATGACTTCCTGCCCGGATGGTCTGGACTTCCCTTCATTCCATCTGCATGGTTGATGGCAGCCAGTCTGTTGCAAGGAACACTCCTACCCTGACCAGATGGAAGGATCCATTCAGTCCTGTCGCTCATTTCTCATGGCTATAAAAGTACACAAAGTAATCTTTCTACTAAGCAAACATCTTTTACACTCAAAATAAAGGTAACGGCTGATCTGAAGGCGTTCTTTGTGCAGGAGTTCTGGAATCAGTGAATGTTGAGTTGGGTGAGCAGCAGGGAACTGAGGCTTGCCATCCAAAGTGAAAACAGGCCCCGGTGCAAGAGCCACCCCTGGGGAACTGGATGTGTATTCAGGGAACCACGGGGTTGCCAAGGAGACATGCACTGTGATGGGCTGTTTAGAATAGAGTAAGTATTTTAGGGAGAGTAAAAAATACCCAATTCTGTTTTGCCAGACATCATGTATAAATATCCTTCCATCCAGGAATGAAAGATTATATGCAAACAAGAATACCAGCAACTCTCTTTAACAAACACTTGTCTAAACTTGGCTAAGAAACGTAACCTTTTCAAGGGAGTTGTTGTAAATGATGTGCTTCTCCACTAATATCAAGCTTGAGTCCTGATATGGCTAAACCAGGCTCTCCTCAGAGTAGGGCTGACCAAACTGTTTTAAACAGGCCAGAAAGCAATGGCACTACCCAGTTTCAAATGGTACTTATGGACAGCCTCATCTCGCTGGGCTAAATTCAAGGTCTTAGTAGGATGACCACATGTACCGTTTGAAATGGGACAGGACCATTGTTTTTTCAAATGCTACATGTGGTCAGCCTAGCTCAGAACCACTTTCTGGGAAGGTGTGTGAGAGCTAGCTCTGGGACTAGGTGACTGGAGTTGGTAGCAATAACCTGGTGGTACAGGTCTAGCAGGTGCTGATGGTGCTTTAGGCACCCCCAACAGGTCATCCTCTAGGCTCCCCCCTCCCTAGGCTCATGTCCTGACACTCCCTTTTCACGGTCAGCCTACTGACACCCTGAATTTAGCCCAGTGAGACTAGGCTGAACACATGTACCATTTGAAACGGGACAGTGCTGTTTTCTGTCCCATTTAACAAAGTGTGTCAGGTCAGCCTGCCTTTCGCATATTCTCTCCTCAGTTATGCTTGGCTATTGCTGTGTCTACAGTCAGCCATGCTTCTGCGTCCCATCCCCCCAGCTCCTCTGCCTGAACACACCAGCTCAACTTTTCTTCCTGGGCAGGTCCCAGTTTTTCTTCAGGTCTCAGCCTTGTCCGAACTCCCTTTAGAGAGCCTCCCCTGCACACGTCCTAACATGCCTCCCCTCCAGTCTCCCACACACGGGCTATTTCCCCAAATATTGCACGTGTCCCATTCAGTGTAATGACTGCCTCTCCATTACTCTAAAACTCCCTGGACCCTGTTCGGAGTTAAATTCTCAGTGCCCAGCAAGTTTCTTGGGACACAACAGGGGATCAGGAATTGTCTGCTTAACAGATAAATTAATAAATAAAGAAATAAGTTTATTTATTTGTTCCCCCAACAGCTCAGTTACGGCCTGTTAGTAGGGTGACTGAAATCACCCTCTTTTGCCCAGATGTTCCTTGTCTTCCAACACCCCTCAGTCCTGGGCACACCGGGGCAGTGGCCGGTTCTACACGTTAGTCAAAACATAAATCGCGTTTACACGGTGGAGTCATGCGTTACTGTGCCTGGGAGACAGCAAACAGCTTCATCACTACAGCTGGTAATAGCATCTTTAAAATGAAATACTTGAAATGGATAATTGCTAAATTCCTTCCTGGCCCAAAATGAATCCCGTGACTTAAGTGTTTGGGTGGTGGCTATAAAAATGGTTCCAAACACGGGTGGGCTGAGGCCCGTCAGGAGTACGGAATTCACGTACTAAGGCAGCCTCACCGCCACCCATAAGGGGGATGCCTTGCATCGATTCACGGCCCACAGAAGAGTGTCTGAAACCACCGTGTTTTTAGTTTAACTCCTGCCTGGCTGAAAAAGATTTAGGTCTTCACCAGAGCATTCGATCCGTTCTTTTCTCTCCAGTTAACGTGGGATTTCTTAAAAACACGTGTGAACAATCCCAACCGCCTGTCCTTTAAACAAAAGAAGATTTATTATATTTACCCAAAGAACAAATTATTACCTAGTCCTGCCTGTGGAAGTTTTGTATAAAACTGCCTTTTTTTCTTTTTCTTTTCTTTTTTATCCTGAGATGTGTTGCTCGCGTGGGGCTCCCTACATATGTTAGTATGGAGACGTAATCCTGTTTTCCCTTAGAAATCCCAGAACTTCAAAAATATGGAGTGGTTGAGGGTTCCATGGGGAAGCAAAGGGCACCTGTGGGATCATGGGTACAGTGGGGACTTGGTAATAGAAGATCACATGAGGAACAAAGAGGACAGGGAAACTTGGGAAGGGCCTACTGAGTCATAAGTAATATGGGCGAGTGGAGTTGTGACAAAATCCCTTTCTCTGCAGGTGGCTATGTGGAGACCTGGGTAGTTGAGAGGACATGTCCATGGTCTAGTGGTTTCAGTCTAATAGTCAACGGTGGTTCTGCAAAGCCTTGGGGAGTAGAAATAACCATCGAGATGCCAGAGTTTTTTCCAGTTTGGGACTAGACCTTTCCTGGACTTGGTGTTTGTGTGACATTGTGTCCTTTGGGTGCCCTCTGTGACACAGGGACTAGTGTAGGCCTAAGAGGATAAAAATGGATCTTCCGATGTCGTGGTTCATGAACATGTTAATCCATTCTCCAAAACTACTTTGTCCTTAGTGATTTGCTTCTCATGAATGGAATGTGGTAGGAGTGATAAGTGACCTTTGGGGACCATGTCCTAATATGCAGTGTGGACTCCTGTTCTTTCCTTTGCATCCTTTGCTCTTAAGTCATGAAGGCACCCGTGCAGCTTTATGGAGAGGTCCATATGGCAAGGAACTTAGCCCACCTGCCAAGAGCCAGCAAGGAACTAAGCTGAAGGATCGTGCCCACAGCCCAGTGAGGGAGCCACCTTGGGAGCAGACCCTCAACTCACAGCCTTCAGACACCCTCTCAACTCACGCGAGGCCCTCAGCTAGTCTCATGCAGCCAAGCAACACTCCCAGTCCCAATCCAGAGAAACTGGGAAGTAACAGAGGTGTATCGTTTTCCTTTTTTAAACCACTGAAGTTTTAGAGCAGTGGTTCTCAACCTTCCTAATGCCGCGACCCTTTAATACAGTTCCTCATGGTGTGGTGACCCCCATAAAATTATTTTCTTTGCTACTTCATAACTGTAATGCTGCTCCTGTTATGAATCGTCATGTAAATATCTGATAGGTGTTTTCCGATGGTCTCAGGCGACCCCTGTGAAAGGGTCGTTTGACCCCCAAAGGGGTCGCACCCCACAGGTTGAGAACCACTGTTTTAGAGTAATGTGTTATGCAGCAATAGCAACTGATACATCTGCCAACCCAGAGATGCCATCTTTGGTTTGTTTTAATGAAATGTGCTGGAATAAAAAAACAGGACTCTACTTACGCTCCGAGCAGTATGTTGCCAGTCACGTAGACCCAGTACAGCAGGGACACTACAGACAACGGCAGACGAGAACAGGCCTCCTAGCTTAGGGGCTCTGTAGGCCACTGGGGCCTATGCAAGCATTTCCTTGTGCCCTGCTCCATGGTCGCTTGGAATCTGGCTGGCCTAAACCCTGGAAGCTTCATGTAGTTTCAGGACCTATGACTCTTTTCGGTTACGGCAAGCCAACA
Organism: Lyroderma lyra; assembly: GCA_004026885.1. Taxonomy (NCBI): domain Eukaryota; kingdom Metazoa; phylum Chordata; class Mammalia; order Chiroptera; family Megadermatidae; genus Lyroderma; species Lyroderma lyra. The sequence continues at coordinate 68,916 of PVJL010000688.1, forward strand.
TGAAAAAATGTAGTCTGTGGAGACAAGTAGGAAAAATAAGAGTAAGAAAAGAGATCATTTGTCTCCTTAGATGCCGGGGAAATACCCACGTGAAGAGCTTAGTTTTTGGGAGGACCCACTGTGTTTTCTGCATTTGGGTTCCAGAAGATTCCACTATATCTTTCTCATTGTTCAGTCTATATTTGTGCTAATTTGCATAGTTTTCTCTTCCTTGCAACCAAATGGTCCCTGCCAGACAGCATCCCAGCATCCCAGCATACCTTGCTGCTTGCCGATCGCTTATTTCTACTCTATAACATCTGTAGAACAGAAGCAATTGCCCTTGGGGTCACATTTTCAGCAAGGCTAGTTCTTGCCACACAAGACTGAACAACATACATGGAGCTATTTTTATAGCAAGAACAAATCTTATAGCCAGCTAACCCTTAACAAGCAAATCATTCCTGAAGGGCTTCAGGGTATAAAGTTCAAGGTGAAGAACAGTAATTTCATAGTTGAGTTTAAAGTATATAGAGATATGCTCCTTTCTGGAGTAAAATGTGTTCTAAATGATTTTAAATTCTGGGGAAAATGAATGATTTCAACCAAAAGTGATCCAGAACTGTATAAAATATTTCTGATTAGTCAAGAGGAATTTGGGGTTTCTTATCTAAATTTCAATGAACGGCATAAATATTTGAGACATGATAATATGAAGTACCCATAACAATTTCAGGAAAGTAACCTGCAATTAAATTAAATGCAAGAAAACAAACAACAACAACAAAAATCAACTGCTTTAGCCCCAGAATAAAAAGGCTGTGAATAGTTTCCTTGGGAACTCAAAACACTGTGCCTTTGAGGTTGCTGCGTTGATTCCCTGACTCCCGACAGTCAGGTGAGGGAATGTCACTCGGCAAATGCCAAGTGCATTAGACAGACATTTACTGGCAATCTTCCAGAAAACAAAACAAAACAAAACAAAAAACCACTCTGTATGTGGTAGAAATTCAACATAGCTGAGGTTGCTGTTTAAAAATAAGGAGTCATTTGCAGGGTGAAAAGACTTGCCTATAACTCCCACATTCCAATACACTGTGGATTTCTCAAAGGTTTTTGTTTATTGGTTCAATCTGACCTGATTCAGGCCCCTGGGGGTTCCCTGTGGGCAGCTTTGATTGCAAGTTTAATTTTAGTCCAGGGATGATTTGAATAAAAACTGATTGTTCAGGTTGTCAGCATATGAAAACATATAGAAGGACACACACACACACACACACACACACACACACACATGCTTCAACTGGGATGACATGGTGACATGTTTATTTAAAAGTAGCTTCTGTGCTCAAAATTCCTTCTGCTAAAGACTCAAAATAATTTCACAGCACACCCACTCGATTATTATTATTATTATTATTATTATTATTATTATTAGGTCTGAGGTGGAGATTTTAGAGATTAGAACAAGGATGGGAAGCAAAAGCCCATTCAATCAAAAAAAACTTTTTTTGTCTAAAAATGTTAAGGAATCTCTCCCATTCAATCAAAAAAAACTTTTTTTGTCTAAAAATGTTAAGGAATCTCTTTGGAGGCTTTAAACCAAGTGGTTGGGTTTCTCACGCATGTGCCCAGGCTCATTTAGAAGGCTGAGAAGATGCATTAGCATTGCACTTTAGCAGAGCTGGGTGGGATGGAAGAACCCAGTGGCATTTGGGGTTTGGCAAAACCTCTCAAATTATTTTTCAAACACTTTAGGTTTGGCAAAGGCAGATTGGATTTTGCCAAACACCTTTTTTCTTACTTTGGAATTCAAGTGTACTTGAAGGAAAATTTGATCCACATGCTTTGGATTTACTTATTCTTAAGTCATCAAATTATTGTCTTGAAACAATTAATTAATGCTCAAGAAATTCTTTTGAACTATTTAACGAAATCGTTGTAAAGGCTTCCTGCACTCCCTTCCCTTTCTTTTGCCTCAAATGTCAGAGTCATGTGATGCCAGCATTAACTCAAGTCAACAGTTTGGGAACTTTACATTTTGTTTCAGAATGCTGCATGAGGCATTTCTTAGATTAGGTAAGAATATAGCCTATTGTTACTAGATAATATGATTGTAAGGTCATACAATTTCTGGCTTCAATCTTTTCCTTAGTACAAGATTCCTTTCTACCTCCTTCTAAGGGAGCAGCCGTCCACCCGCCTTATCAACATTCAGCAGGAAAATGGTCCTCTCCACTGCTGGGCAACTTAAGTGGAGGTTCTCCCTCAATTTGCGATTAAAATTCGCAGTAGGCAAAGTGGTCCTTATCCAGGGAGATTAGGCACTGCTGACCTGGGGAATGTCAGCCTTCCTTGAAGTCACCTCTCTAGGTCTACGGCTGGGCAATTTGCTTGTGTGAGACTCCCAGCGGCACTGCAAATCCTGAAAACTGTGAACTGATCTTATGTCTCCATCTGAACCCACTTTTTATTCCCATCTTTTCTAGCTCAGAGAATGGTACCAGACACTCTCCTCCCGGCCTTCTTCCTACAAAGCCTACCCCTGCCCCACCTTATTTAGCCAGAGGACTTGCTCATTTAACAAGCACTCAAAAATGGAGTGCTGCTGTGATGACCAAATGAAAAGGGCTGGAGCCAAAAGAGAAAAGGACCCCAGGCAAATGGGCACTGAAGGCATATAGTGCCCAGTTACATCCTGAGTTTGAATGGTAAGGTGAGGTTGATCACGGCCGTATGCTCTCTGGGGATGTCTGGCCAAGCAGAGGCCAGGGGTGGCCACAGTACGAAGCCCCAGATAAGAGCAGTGTCAGAGTGGAGGTGACTACCTTTTCTCAACTAACCCGAGGCTCTGAGGGAGCACACCATTTAGGGAAAGGGGCCTCTGTGTGGGAGCAGAACAATGAGTTGTAGGCCGACTGACTTAGGATGGGGACAATGGCCTAATTAAGGGGATGACACAAAGCTGGAGGTAAATGGAACATCTGGGTGAAGAGCACCAGGACAGGAGACTGGTTCATCTCCAGACATGAAATCAGGGGTCTTACACTGAGCCTACAGCATACAGTCCTTAAATAAACTTGTCCTCATGCTTGTATTCAAGAGTTTCCTATTATTTTCCACGTTACCCACTCATCTGGGCTAAACGCGATGCTATGAGGTTTTGGTAGTAAGAACCATGTGACAGGTATGTCTGTCTATATATAAATTTTCCTTAGTCAAGAAAGCAGATGATACACTAAGTTCTCCGATAAGACAAGGTAGAATGGGTGCTTCTAGCAGAGACAATTGCGATGAGAAGAATCAGGAGAGGTTTTCTAGAGGTGGTGGTGGCTGACTTAAGTCTGGAGACACAGAGAGGAGTCATCCCCGTGAGGCAACAGGGGAGAAGGGTATTCTTTGCACAGGTATCACCCTCATCTCCATGGGCCAGTGCATGGAGATAAGATAGATGGGCTTCCTCAAGAAACCACAGAGAGTTTATTGTAGAATATGGGGAAGGAGTGGTGAAAGGTGAGGGGGAGAGATGATGACAGGGTCAACTCAAAAGTGGGTTTTGTATTTCATGCTAAGGGACTTGGACTTTATCACATAAGCAATGGGGTATCATTAAAGATTCCAACTGGGGAGATATATAATCAGATTGCATTTTAGAGAGATCAGTCCCTGCAGACAGTCTAGAGACAATTGGATCAGTGTGGAGGCTATTCTGTGATCCAGTAGAGGCATTGTGAGACGCTGAAGAGCAGGGAATATAAATTTGAGAGTTAACTGGCAAGATTTGATGACTGAGTAGATGTGGAAGGTAAGGGAGAGGGAATGGCCAAGGGTGACTCTTGAGTTTCTGTAACTGAGGCAGTAATGGTTCCATTTACTGAAAGAGGGAATTCAGCAAAAAGGTAGATTTCAGCGGGAAAGATACTAAGTTCAATTGTGGACATTTAGGTCTGTGGAACATCCAAATGGAGACATCCAGATACAGGTCTACTGTTAAGAAGACAGACACGTAGGTCAGGGAATTGTCAAAATATGGGAGGCTTTGGCAGTCACAGAAGGCAATTTCGTATTTCTCGAGGACTGTATGTGGTAGCAATAAGGCTAAAGACAGAGTCCAGAGACAGAGTTTCCTGGTGTAATGTGGTACTAGTTTTCCATTAGACGGTGACTTGCTCAAATTTAGGGAAGCTGAACGGAAGTAGCAGTGTCCAGATTCCCTAAGCAGATTGTCTCCAGATGTGCCAGCCATTTTCAGGGCTCCTCAGGGGGAGGCTTAAACACAGTGCTTCCAGTAGCTTCTTTGGAGACCTTAAAGTTGGCTAGCTAGCATGGGGAGGGTCTTCTGCCACTGGCATTGCTGCAAAACTTAGAAACTCAGAATATGGTCAAGACTATAATCTATGCCCTCAAAATCTATTTCAAACATTTTTTTTTCCCCCTGAGTGGAGGTAGCTAACTCTGGTGTTGCTTGGGTCGGGGATTGATGGTCTAAGTAATCGAGAAGCCCTAGGCTTGGCCAGTTGGAAGATGGGAAGGTGGTAGAAAGCCCAGACAGGATGGTAGGTGCAGCCCCAGGGGGTGCCTCAAATCTTTGAGGCACAGGTCTGCCATTTTGTGGCCAGATGGTATATAAATTATCTGTAATGCTGCAAGTACTTCAGATGAAAAGTTATCCTTTTAAAATTCTTAATATGAAAAAAATTAAATCAGATGAGGAATTCATTCATATTTTCACAAAATTATTCAATATTATGTTTGTCAATGAAAGAAAAGAAAGAGGTGTTATCTTCTGGAACTATAATATCAATTGTTATAAACATTTGAATGGTTGTCCAAATTAAAAAATACATTTTTATCACTTACTTCCGACAACAAGGTTTCTTGTTTAATAGTGATGATCAAGAGCATTAAGAAATTATCAGTATGAAGTCTTGATAAGAAATTGTGATTGGCCATTTCAAGAACAAAAATATTTTTTAAAAAATTAGAATTTAACAAATTCAGTACTGAATATATTTTCTAGTTCTTGTTATTTTTCTTATCACAAATTATACAATATAAAGAGAAAGAATTTACCCTTTTTTAACCAATATAATTTAGACACTTCCAAATATGTTATATGTTATACAAATACTTTCATTATCCATGTATGTTAGAAAGCAAGAAAGATCGGAAGGCATTGACCTGGGAACCCCAAGAGTTAAGGGGTGAATAGAAGAAGAGGAGCCCATGAAGGCAGGTGAAAATGATTGGACAGAGAGTGGGTATTAAATAAGGAGAGAGCGACATCAAGGAAGTCAGGGAGACAAGAGGGTGTTGTGAGGCAGGGGGCGGGTGAATGACCTGCCTGAGAAAACCCCTCTGTACTCAGCAACAAGAAGATGGTTGATTATCTCAATGGGGAGAGAGTCAGTGGTGCTTCCATAGTAAGAAGTGGTTTGCCACAGGGTAAGGAGTGAAGAGGAGTTGGGTCATGGGAGTGATAAAATAAGCACACGTCTACTCTTTCAAGAAGCTCTACTCTGAAGGAAAAAATAGATGGCAGCAGAATCAATAGCTGTGAGGTCTTCCTCCTGGAACCAGAAGAGAGAAGACATTCATGAGTGGACACGGAAGACCTAGTTGGGAGAGAGTGGTTATAGCTACAGGAAGAGGTGGGGTGAGTAATGCAGCAGTCTCTGGGGAGGTATTAGGAGAGAAGATCAGAGTAACAGGGAGACAGGTTAGCCTCAAACACAAAGGACATCCCTTTCTTGGACCTTTAGGAGTGTGATGAGTGGGAAGTTCTGATGCCAACATATGGCAACATGGATACAAAGAGCTGAGAATATCCAAACCACAGAGTTTTGATTTTTTCTTAGTGTATTAAGAGGACGGATTAATCTAGGAGAGAGAGCCTGAGAAGAGAGGTTAAGTTTGAGGTTTGGAGAAACTGTGGCTGGAGACCATGGTTTTGCAATGATGCTCATCTGAACAGTTGGGTGATTTTTCCCTTCAAGTGTAAGCCTAGAGGAGACACATGATTGGGTTGATGCAAGAATGGGAGTTCACACAGTGGCCACAGTGGAGAAGCTGGGGGCTGGGCGATGAGCGTGATGGAAAGGTGGTTGAAGAGACAGACCACAAGATCTGGGCAATGAGCGGAAGAAACGAAGCTACTTGATGTCTCCAGGAGTAAACCAGTGTCACAGGTTCATTCATAGAATGAAAGGTGAGAAGAGAAGATTTTGTGCAGCGTTTGATGTGGTTTAGGGGATTTTATTTACAATGCAACAAAGATTCTGCAGACACAGAGGCAAGACATAGGACAGGTAAAGGGCAGTGGAGAGGGAATATAGAGGGGAAGCACAGAGCAGTAAGAAGAGAAAAGAGGGGACCCCAGAGGTTTGCGTTCTGGGTGGAGTTTGAGGAGTCCAGGGATTGTAGGAAGGGGAGGCGTTGGTGATGCTCACGATGCTCATGGAATATGAAGGCTGAGGTGCTGATGGTAGAGGGGCCCCCAGGGGCCTGGTTGTGGCCTTCTCTCAGGGATCTAAATGGAATACAGTGAGGAAACGTTCGGTCCCCCAAGAGCTGGAATTGGAAACAGTGAAGATGAGGAGGACTGGGCCTCAGAGGCAACACTGCTCAGTTGGTTCCTCGTGCCTCAGGCTCAGCTTGAACTTCCTCTCCTCTGGGAGGCTTTCTTCACCTCCAGGTAGCCAGCCAATGCTGTGTCAGGAGAGAAGCCAGGTGAAGAAATGTGATGCAGTCACCTGCCTGCCTGGGAGTAGTTCTACCGTTGCGTCATCTCAGCTCTTCCTTCAAGAAAGTGTTCTGGAGAGAAGGCTCCCAAGTAACAGTCAGCAGGTCAGGCTAGAGCTCCACGCAACCCTGGGAAGCCCGCCATGTGCAAACCCAATGAAACGCTCCGATTGCAGGTTTTGCCTCCAGGCCAGTCCAATGAAAACACAAATTTTGGCTCAGAAGAAAAAGGCACATTACCATCCAATTTTGCCACTTGAAATGAAACTAGAAAAACATCCTCAGAACAGAGGTAGGTCTTGATTCACCCATTTTTTTTCCCCCGAAGGAATTAGGGTTTTAATGACTATGGCATTTCTGTCCTCCTACATCTGATGTAAGAGTGAAATTAAATAATTTTTGAAATTATTTTCAGATCTGATACTGTTTGTAAAATTCATTTGGCCACAGTTTTCAGAGGTGCTTTGATAAGAAGGAAATGCTATTTGAAGTACCTTTTTCAGCAATACGATAAGCCATAATGGCATTAGCAAACTTATTTCTTAAAGCTGCTGGGCATAAGTCTATCAAAATGTAAGCATAACATGTGTTTTTAATCATATGCCTTTACAATATCTTTATAGAAAAATTGAATTTTGTTGTCAGATTTTTTTTAAAAAAGTTTTTCTTTTTAAACAGTTGATAGCACTGAGAAAATGATGAAAGAAGACGGGGCGATAAAGTAGATTAAGTATTAGTTGTGCTGCTCCAGCATACACTCCATTCCTCGTCCTTGCTCTGCCTGGTCCCCTGCTCATCACTGTTCTGGTTTCCGTCCTTATACTCCAGAGGGCAGGGGACAGACCTGGCATTTCATAGTAACACTCTCCTACACACTGTGAAAGACAGAGCCCCACGGCCTCCCAAAGAAATGCTGGTAGGCACTCATGTACGTACGTACACACACACACACACGCATGCACACACACATGCACACACACACAATTCATGCACACACACATGCACACACATACATGCACACACACACACATGCACACACACGCGCGCGCACACACACACACGTACACACGCACAGACATGCACACACACACACGCACACACACACACGCATATGCACACACACACACATGCACACACACATGCACACACACACATGCACACACACACATGCACACACACATGCATACACACACACGCACACACGCACACATGCATACACACATACACATGCACACACATGCACAATTTCAGGTGATTCATGCCTTCTGCCTCCTCTCCACCACCTCGAATTTCCTTCTCAGGCCCCCAGATTATGTTCTATTCTATAAAATGGGCATTTTGTACGGAGCACCAGTCAATGCCAGGGGCTGACTTTACCATGATCCCTGCATTCCCGCAGTGCCTAATGCCTTGCCTGGCACGGAGATGCCTTCAAATCACATCTGATGAGGGACACTGCACAATAGACATGCCGTTGTAGTTAGGGACATGCAGCGGGGAAGGCAGGAGTCCCATGCAGTAAGTTGTTTGATGAGTGCTGGGGTGAGGTGGAGCCACCAGGGAAAAGGTGGGGTGAATCCACACTGAAGCCTGAAGTTGTTTTCACTTTGATCTCAGCCAGCCAACTAGAAGGACCGAAGAGAGAAGCACCCTTTGGGGAGAGACGGAAATCCTACATTGTTCAAGCTGGGCTCTGCTGATCGTAGGAAAAGATTGGATCATCTCAGACACCAAAGGGACGTCTGAAGGTTGACGTGGGTGAAAGAAATGCTCTAGAAAGTGTTGAGACGTAGCGTAAACCAGAGAGGTGCGAGCCTAGCGATTCCTAGCATCCAGGATTTCCAGGTGAAGCGTGGCCACCGGAAGGTTTTACAGGGAATGGTCAGCCTCCCGATGCAGCCAGGACACAGTCACTGCTGGGCCCGTTCCCTCCTAGCCAGGGCACAGGTCGCTCATGCCATGGGCGAACCCTCTATCTCTAGAGGAACAGAGAGCCTGCTGCGCTCCTGTGGCATTTGCACCTAGAGCCTTCCGGTTTCATCACGGTCACTGCTGTCCCTGCCGCCTCTCTCCGCGGGAGCTGGTGTGCTCGGCCCTTGCCAGAAACGAATTCCTGATCTGGCTGACTGAACTAAACCTGCCCCCCGAAAAGTGAGTTTAGATGTGGAGACAGAGGCACGGCTTCAGTGGCAATTGTATTTACAGGGAAAAAAAATAAACAACAGAATAAACCATCAAACAACACTCTCTCCCCCTTTCTTCCCGACCCAGCTTCCCTTCCCTTCCGTGGTCCATCCAAAGAAGTGTTGGATCAACTTGAAGCGTATCAGCTGAAAACAGACCTATGTGATCAGGAGAGGAGTGTCAAGAACCCTTGGTCTTTCATCTGAAAAAGTGGGGGCTTGGGATGATGTTTCCCATGGGGATGGAGGAAAGACCTCACAGTTCTGATGCCTCCCATCACTTCACTTCAAAACAAGGTCAGCCCCTTGTTTGCACACCGGCTAAAAGTAAACAAAACAAAACATAAACAAACAAACTCTAAATTTTCCTGCTGCTCCCCAAATACAGCCTTATTACATCAGTTTAGGACGCAAAAGGGTCAGCCCTTCCTATAGGTCCTTTCCCTCTAGGAAGTTCTGAGGCAGGAATCTCTTCGGTCACTTTAAAGCATGGAGGGAAACAGCTATGAACTCTCCACCTCAGTTTGCTGCATGAGTTCATCCTCTGTCATGATACAAATATCTGTGAGGTTAGAGGGAGAAGCTTGGTTTGAAATATTATATTCTTATCAAAACATGTGATCATCACTACTGAGTCACAGGTGGATAAAACATGATCTAAATAGTTGTTAGCAATCAGGGTTAAGCTTATCTTTGGCTTAGTTTTTCCCATCTGGCTTTGGTTTTATGGTTGCTTTTCCAGGTCTGAGCAAATGTAGTCAAAACGAGAATTAAGAAAATAAAAGCACAATTATGATAGGTGAGTCTCAGCCAGTTCAACCCTTTACATAAATTGATTTTTTAGGAAATGGAGACTGGAGCATATTAGGTAATACTAGAGACCCATGCAGTAAATGTACACAGCAGCACGCAGACATAAAATGAATATATTTCATTCTTGAGTGTTAAACAGAGAAATGGTTCCACTCTAGCTGACATTCTGTAACAACAACAAAGAAAAAAGAAAGCGTAAAAGAGAAATAAAGAGAGGAAGGGAGGGAGGAGGGAAAGAGAAAGAAAGAGAAAGAAAGAGAAAGAAAGAGAAAGAAAGAGAAAGAAAGAAAGAAAGAAAGAAAGAAAGAAAGAAAGAAAGAAAGAAAGAAGTCCATCAATGGGAAAAGCACAAAAATGTACGGGCTACAGTGGCCAAGAGAATGGAGGCAAGTTCTTTTGGTAGCCATCGATCCTCTTATTCCAGTGTCCTCAGTCTCCTCCAGCAGGTCTCATCTACCATGACATCATGGAAGCAAATGCTCTCTGTGTTACCTTGGTCAACCCTTGACTTGGGACCATAGAGTCTGTTCTAGGTTTATGGGTCATAGCACGGAAGCAGTAATAGTAACAACGATAGCTCACATCTTAGCCACCTCTTGCATCGAGTCCATTATAGGCATTATCGTTGGTTCTCAGAGCAATCCTGCTTCTTGAAGGGGAAATCAAAGCTGGGAGAGATATTAAGAGGGTAGGACAGGCTTTGAAACTACGTTTTAAGTTAGCACTCATCCTTTAGCCGGGATCTCTTTAGTTTGAGACAGGTGCCTGCTAGGTGTAGAGAACTACCCGAAACAAGGAGTGGGACAAGGAAGGCTGCAGCTCCCCTTCCTTGTCCTGATGCCTGGCTTGTGCTGCCAACACCCTATCAGCACACTGATTAGTACAGTCCATCTCTTCTACTAGACAGGAGCTCCTCGATAGTGAACCCTGAACACTGACAGTGCCTATAGTGGGTACTTAAAACATTGTTGTTGGGTAAAATACGCTAAAAATGATTACACGCTGGGGATTTTTAATACAGGGCAGTCATGCCTACCTACCACTCCATTCGTTTCCAGATATTCAGTAGTTTGCTTGTAATTACATACCAACTTTTACAATGTAGGCAGGTGCAGCTGAATATATAATTTGATCCATAATTGCCATTATTACAGTTGGCATTTGCAAATTTAATTCTAATTACAGGATTAGCTGTTGTATTTTATCAAAAAGAAAAGGAAAAGTTTTAATTTAACATTTTAATAGGAAGTGTATGCATATTTACTAACTTCATTATAAAACTATCATCAAGTGATTTTTGAATATCTAAGCCACAAAACACAATGAGATTTTTTAATGGAAGATGCAGTCTTAGCAGACGTTTGTTTTACTCAGGGTCTTGCATGGTACTTAGCTCAGTCCTCAGAGGCCCTCTAGTGGTGATACATAGTAAGTAAATAACAAAGGATGTGAAAATAAGAGTTCATCAGGCAGTGGCCCTTTCACAGTCAGTAACCACATTTGTTCAGACTTATTATATAGAGCAAATACAATAAGACAGAATATTTGTTTTGTCTTCCCAACTTCATGTACCATTCTTGTAAATGGTTCAGAGTATTAAAGCAATAATGGTAAAGGAAATACACACACACACACTCGCAGAATGCATAAATAAGGTATAGAGAATAATGAAACACGTGGGTGTGTACCCAGGATCCGTCTTAAAAAAACAGAAAAGGAGAAACGGAGAAGAAAACTTTTTTTTTTTTTGGTATGTGGGTAGCTCCCTGACTGGGAATCGAACCCAGGCCACAGCACTGACAGTGCCAGCTCCGAAGTCTTAAGCCACAACACCATCAGGGAACTCCCCAGAAAACTTTTTTTTGTTTGATTTAAAAGGCCATCGTTTTTCCATGATGCAAGTAGAACTACTTCCCAAAAAAGCAGCCTAGGAGAACTCAATTCCACAAGATGAAGTCGGCCCTCAGCCTCATTAACAAACGTGCTCTAGCCAGCTGATCCAACCGCTAGGTTTTACTGAGGAAGAATAAACAAAGCTTTCCGAAAATTGTATTACACCTAGTGAGCACGCAATAAATGTTTCTTTCCTTTGTGTTCAGTAAATAACCTTCTGTTAGTAAGTCTTGACTATTTGAAACGTTCAAGCTATGGAGTTCCCTGGTGGTGTAGTGGCTAAGGTTTCGGCTCTGTCAACGCTGCGGCCTGGGTTCGATTCCCAGCCAGGGAGCTACCCACGTGTGAACAACAACAAAAAAAAATCCAAAATATATCCTCAGGAATGTAAATTTCCATTATGAAGAAAATTAATGTTACCTAGCTGCTTTCGAATTAAATTAGAGGCATACCTCAGAGACGTGTTGCCAGGTCTGGTTCCAGACTACCGGAAGAAAGCAAGTATCGCGATACAGTGAGACGTGATCTTCTGCTGGGGGAGGATGTTGCCTTCAATTTGTTAAAAACGCAACACCTGTGAAGAACAGTAAAGCAAAGCACACTACAACAAGGTATACATGTGTGCCGAGGTCATTCCCAGAGGAAATTATTCCTTTCTCATTTAAAAACTGTGTTAACAGTCTGATTTAAAGCTCTTGCAGTATTGCTATAGGGATCACGTCTCACAAATCTGTCAAGTTAGACTACTTATGATTCAAAAATATTTTATTATTTTTCAACATTGTGGAAATGGATACAAAACTGTTATCTTAAGTTTGTATAGGATCAAACTGTATTTCAATGGTCAACGCTCAAACTGAGTCTGATGACAATTTTAACTTTGTAAATAGAAAAGAGTAGTTTTGAAATTCTCAGAACAAACAGCTATGACTCAACATGCTTTTCCCACAAGGTGTCACTATGGTACTTACAAAATATAGGCATAGATATATTTATCTGTCTGTGACCTTACTTTTAAAAAATAAGGAAGATCTATACATAGGCACATGATTCTGAAATTAAGCACACATAGGAAGTAAATGAATTCATAGATGTCTAATATCTACTGCATATATATGAAAGCAAACATATTTGTTTGGATGTATACTGAAGTCTTAATTATATTCAAAGAAAGTATAAAATGATCATCTAAAAAGATTATATACTGGGGGTATCGTCAGCTAGGATAAAAAGATTATATACTGGGGGTGCCAAAAATATGTGTGTGTGTGTGTGTGTGTGTATACATATATATGTATACATATACACATATACGTATCTGTATGCATATATACATATACGTATATGTATACATATACGTATATGTATACATATACATATATACATACATATACATTGTGTGGTGTGTGTGTGTGTGTACATATATATGTATACATATACACATATACGTATCTGTATGCATATATACATATACGTATATGTATACATATACGTATATGTATACATATACATATATACATACATATACATTGTGTGGTGTGTGTGTGTGTGTGTGTGTGTGTATGAGGGCTGTCTGGAAAAAATTCAGTTATTGTCAATATACCAAAACGATTAAATGGCTGGATACTTTGCGGACAGCCCTAGTATGTATCTTAGACAGATACCCTGAAAGTACATGATAGGTCATTCACACTACAACTATTCTCACCAAGTATGTGATGCTCACGCGTAAGTTACAGGTGAAATTTATATATTCAATGTGCATGTGTGATGGTTAAAGCACAAATACTGAGTGATTTTTGAGTGATAAACAACTGTCAAGTTCATGTCTGTCCTTTATTTCTGCTCTAAGTTAATGCAAGGTTAAGAGCCAAGAAGTCAGAGAGTACAGAGTTCAAAACCCAGCTCAGTCATCTGTAGAACCTCCTGCAAGTTAATTAACCTCCCTAAGCGAGCTTTCTTATTTATAAAGTGGGGACAGTAATATGTATCTCATTGTGGCTATTGTGAGAGTAAATGGAAACAATGCCTGTGAAGCGCCTGGTGCAGGAGAGATTATTTAGTAGTCATTATTATATATAACAGTAGTCATTATTGATTTCAAGAGGGAAATGTTAATTAGACTCACACATTATGCTTTGATCACACCCTTAGCATATGAAAGGCCTGAGTTTGGTTCACGATATGGAATTCTTGTGTAATGAAATTCAAGCAGATCTATAAAAATTTAAACACTTGCAATAACTGACATTCCATAATGGCCTTTTGTCAAGGTTTTGTTTGCTAAATTCAAACTATTTGTTTGAAGAGTAAACAGAGGTCTGGCCTTGCTTGTTGGAGTGATTCCCTTCCGCAGCTGATAGTAACTGAAATGTGCCTTAAGTCTGGCAGCTGCACCATAGTTAAACATCATTTGGCCAATCGTTAGGCAAACTGGGATTTCTCCTCATCCCTGCGTGTTAGCCCAGCATTGTAGCCTTCTCTGGTTTTTGAGCCTTCAATCGCTCCCCCAGGCTCCACGGACAAAGGATTATACAAACGTGGCTGACAGTGGCAGCTTGCCCAGTCAGCCCCATCGGCCTCAGATGTTGTACCCGGGCATTCTCACCACCAGCCCAGCAGCCACACTTTACCCATGAGAACTCGAAATCCCAGAAGGCCAAAAAGACTTGTCCAAAGCAATGTTGCTGCTCCTAAATGACTGAGCTTTTAAAACCGGAAGCCAAGTGTCTCCTCGGCACCATCGCTGGATGACGGCGACTCCTACTCTCTGAAGAGCCAGGATAATCTTTCTCAATCCAAGTGCTAGTGAAGACCTGACCAGGCTGGGACCACGAACTGAGGGCTCACTCATCCAAAGCAGCCTCGTTTTACCAAGACATATACCTTTTGGTTTGATATCTCACATTGATTTTGATGTTGATTTTTCACCTCTAAATTTTTAAACGAGCCAACGAAAATAAATCACATAATAGGCTAGAAGCATCGGGGATCGGTTGCAGTAAAACTTTGCCACCCAAAAATGTGGTCTGCGGGTCAGCAGCCTCTCTGTCCGCTGGGAGCTTGTTGGAAATGCAGAACCCCAGGCCACATCCGGATCTTTTGAATCCAAATCTGAATTTCAAACAGATCCCTAAGGAACTGGGGAAGACACTCAACTTTGAGAAGCCCCACCTTAAGCACTGCGAGAGAGAGGTTCGCAGGAGCAGTGTGCTGTTCAGATTCCTTCCCATGGATGCTCTGGTTGGGGTTCCCGAAGGAACTACCTGTGAAGCCCTGGTCAACGTCGTTGACTCTCCTTTGAAAATCCACAAATGAAAATTTCCTTCTCCCTTCTTCAAATTTTATTGACTCTAGCTTGTCTGACAAGGAATTTGTTTTTAAAAAATGTTTGGCTTCTGCTTCCTTTTTTTAAACTGTAAAAGAGACATTTATATCTGAGAGAAATTTTTAATGACACATGTAAAAAGAATAAAATAAATCATGTCAACACCGAGTGATAGCCACTACTTTTACTATCTAGGTATAGTATCTTCCATATATATGTACATGTATAAACACATAGATATCTTTATTGACTATTTTGAATAAGTAATGCATTCACATGGTTCAAAAGGTATGAAAAGGTACATAGTAAAATCTTCTGCTATTTCTGTACCCCATCTGCTCTGTTTCACCCCCAACACCAATAGATAACTACTCTTACTTCTGTGTATCCTTCAAAAGATACTTTTAAGTACAATCACATAAACATGAATCGGTATGGTTTCTCCATTTTTAACAAATATGATAGCTTTTATTCTATAGTTTGTACCTTATAGATAGGTTTTTACAACTGCTAAAAGGGCTGCAGTTATAATACATTTTGTAAATTGTGTTTCACTTTATATTTTACCGTAAGCGTTTCTCATGGTTGTAAAGTTTCCATAGAGGTCCTTTGAAATGACCCCGCAGTGTTTCGTTGTGTGTGTGTTTGTAGTAATAATTTATTGAACCAGTAGAGGTTACTGATAGACATTTTGGCCCTTCAATTTTTTTCTTTCAGCTTCAGATACGTTTGTGATGAAAACCTTTGCCTATAGATTTAGTACCACCCAACGGGTGCTTGAGAAAGCTGGGTACACATACTCAGCAGCTGCTGCGGAGGGTCCAGCCCCGCCCATACTTTTTCCTTCTTCAGTCTTGTTGTTTAATTCCCTTTCAATTTTGAGGAATACTCTGTAACCAACAAATACAATCTCCCTTTTCTCTTAATACGATGGCTGTCTGGAAAGCATCCAGCCATGTAATATGAAAAATAGAGGCATTTAGAGCTGGATTTTTTCCGGACAGCCCTCGCATTAAAGGAGGCATTTGTCGCTTGCCACAGATAAGGCTTCATGAACACACAAATAATGGGAAAGAGCGAAAGAGAAGATGACACTTCAATCTGACAGAAAAAGGAATGAAATTACCTTGAGGTGAGTAGAAATAAAAAAATAATAATAATAAAGAAGAAGAAAGAATAACCCAGCAAACGGCAAAGGAACATCCATGGGAAATGAAACACCAAAGGGGAGTCCATTCTTGCTACAGGAGGAAAAAATATTGGAAAAGCAGAAGCATTTCACTGAAAAAGTGGCTTAGAAGTCTGGAGAATGCAGGTAGCTGAGGACATAGGTGTGCAGGGAGGAGCGTGTGGTCCACCCTCCATGGCTCTAGCAACAGCCTTGGACAGTATCAAACAGAAACAGTCCTTGGCCAGAGCAAACTCAGAGCGCTGTAGCTTACCTCCAGGCAAACCCTCGAGCAGAAGGCAACTGGTCGCCACAGTGCGAGAAGGTGAGGAGGGACTGGGTTCAGTTCGAGTTGCAGAAATACACAGAGAAAAAGGTAATTTTGTAACTGTTGGGCAATGTCCATTCTTACGATGGGGTAGGTGAGTACAGCAGGAGCCAACAGATTCTCTCCTCGGAAAGCGGGTGGAGCTAGTGTCTTCCACCCCAATCCAATTCATTGTCAAATTCAGCTTCAGAGCGCTGGTCAACCAGGGCTTAGAGGACAAGTGACACCTTAGTTATTTGAGATAGATTCCGAAGAAAAGGGGGCCTCAGAAGAGACCTGGTGATTGGAGAGGTATACTGTACCGTATGTATATCTACTCACCAGCATGCTGGAATAGCAGAACTTGTAGGATGCTTCTACACCGGTGCTCTTTCATACTCTCGCATGGTCCAGAGGAAATCTGCAACTTTGACCCATCGTACGTGGGAATTCACTCACCCCCAAAATGTTTCCGGAGACTGCACTCCTGAAGGTCAATCCCAACAGTGTCTCACTCTTTTGATTTCTCAGTCATGAATAGAATACCAAAACACCTTGTCTAGCAATCTCTAGGAGACCCATTTAGTTCCAGAAGCCATTCTTCACTGAGCTCTAGGGAAAGGCGTACCCCATCCCTCCCGTGGGCACTGAAAGTTCTCACACAATGTTTTCTCATCTCCTACTCCAACTCCTTGCAAATCCTTTATAGGGGGTGGTATGTAGTTAGCTAAGAGGTGTAGAACTGGTTCTTGCCTACTCATTTTGCAGTTTATGGTTTGGTGGTATAGCACCAACAATTTCCTATACGGTATAATGAAAATATACTTAACTTTTAGTCATTTTTACCAATTGATAGGCACATACATATGTAATTAGTTCCCATTCAAATTCATATCAGTTTTAGATTTGCTTTTTTTAGTGTCTAAAATACTGAGAAATTTATGTGACATGTTATTTTACAAAAATTACAGCCTAGAAGGGTGTTAAATTTCCTTGAATTTCATTTTCATGTTATAGGAGTTGCATGTTCTTGAAGATTTAAACTTTTAGGTTGGTAATGTATCTATTTTCTAGAGGAAAATATCCATGCTATTTTCTAGAAGAAAAAGGAAATGAAATTCCATAAGTGAGGAAACAATTTAGTTGGATGTGCAAGTTGCTGGATGTCTATGAGATAAATCTGTGTGGGAAAATGTCATTTTGGGACTACATTTTTATGTTACGAAAGAGCAGGAAGGAGAGAGATGAATAATTGACTCTCCCTATTTTCAGTTTCCACTGCCTTCTCTTGCAAGCAGATAAAACGCATAAATACTAAATGCACGCACTAAAGCTGCTACTTGGCGGATGTGAATTATATTCTAAAGGGACACATTCAAAGAGCATCACCCAAATCACTTATTTATTTTGCATCCCCTGCTCACGTCTCAGTGCGGTTGTACAATATCATCATGTACGGATTCACACTGAGCTCTGTGATCGCCCTTCTGCTGTTTCAGCTCTGGGTGAACCTCACTTTAAGCAAACCTACACCATTCAGCTTGAGCACACTTGTAAATTGGGGTTGGATAGTCTTTGTCTAATATAAAATAACTCTTCAGTTCACAAGAGTTGCTGTGAATTTACTGTAATATTAAATCTTCCTCTGTGTAGTTTTAAAAATTAAATTTATACAAAATTGGTCCAAACAACACATATTTAGTGGCCTGGAGTTTACTCAGAGTACACGAGGAGGATACACAGTATTGAGATGCCCCAAGGACCTTGGGCAATGGGGACAGCTAGATGGGGACAACATCCACACACTTAATCCCCAACCAACGTGAGACTGTCTCTGAGGGCTTGCTGGAGTAGCCAGGATCCCACAGGAGGTAGGGGAGAGTGGTCAAACATGTCAGCTTATGCACATTAATATCCTCTCATTTGTCCCCCCAGACAGGGGTTGAGTATGAAGGGGGGCTATTTTAGGACATGCATCATAAGGACCTTCTTTTCCTTTGGGTCTTGTTTCTCTACCAGGACCACTTACTTTAAAGTGAGTCCAGATTTGGCAGCTTGGTCAAGACCTAATAGCATCATGCAAATAAAATAAACAAGATGAGACCGGCTCATGGAGCCCCCAAAGAGCAAGTCATGTTTTGCTCTCGCATGGAAAGTGGGAGCAAAATTTGTGTTCCTTTGGGCTTCGTGAAGTTAGGGACAACATCCTCACAAGTGGCCATTCAATACATGTTGCTTAATAGAAGAATGGCTGAACCGAAGGGCATGCAGCAGGCGGTCTGGTGAGACTGCAGCCCTGTCTCTGACGTGCAGCCCCAGTTTCTCAGAATACGAGCCTTTGCGGGCAGAGGCCGCCTGCGTGACTTTTAGTCTGTCCCTCCCCTTGCTGTCTCTGGTGCCTCCCTCTTACCTCCGAGTACTAGGAAGGATTGGACACTCTCTTGGAGCTTCATCAATGATTGTCTAGGATGATCAATTGGAATCCTTTGTTTGCAACCATTATAAATGTCTTAGAAATAGAGTTGTCACCATTGTGCTTTTGAATCTTTAGAATCACCTAAGACATATACGTGCATTTAGAAAAGAGGAGAAAACAGACAAGTTAAAAAGAAGACTATCATTCACCATGGCACTACTTGGGGATAGCGAGCTAATGCTCTCTTTGTACAAAAGTGGGATCACACTGCACTTATATTTTCTATTTTGTGGCAGGATTTTAGAATTGCTCTATTAATATAATGGCTTTCTCTCATGTTCTACTCCCACCAAGATTAATCAGCTACAGATTTTTAAAATTAGAATTGGTACTTTCCTTCCTGCTCCTAATTTCAGAACATTCTCATCACCCTAGAAAGAAGCCCTGTGCCCAAAGCAGTCAGTCTCCCATCCCCGCTCTCCCTGGTCCCTGGCAACCGCGAATTTCTTTCTGTCTCTATGGACTTGCCTCCTCGGAGAGTTCCTATAAATAGAATCATACAAGGGCTGTCCGGGAAGTATCCAGCCATGTCCTATGAAAAATAGAGGCATTTATGGCTGGATTTTTCTCTGGACAGCCCTTGTAGAATATGTGGTCTTCTACACCTGGCTTCTTTCAATTGACATAGTATTTTCAAGCCTCACCCACGTTGTAGCATGCTCGTATATCAGAGATTTATTCCTTTGTATGGCTGAAGAATATTCCATTGCATGGCTATCCCACCTTTGTTTTTTCCATTCACTGCTTGATGGATATTTTGGTAGTTTCTACTTTTTGGCTATTATGAATCACACTGCCATGCACCTTTGTGTATACATTTTTATGTGGGCATATATTTTCATTCCTCTTGGAACATTTGATGTGTTTGAATACTTCTTTAAACAAAAATGCAAGGATTTAGGGACTGTATTTTTGTGCTCAAATTTTCTGTAAACCCAAGGTTGCTCTAAAAATAAAGTCTACTAAATAATTTTTAAAAATACATGGATTATCAGTTTTTAGTGTGAATGGCGATTTAAACCTGTGTGTTAAAGGACAATAGCATACCAAGAATTTGATTTCTTCTCACTTCCCACCTCCCAATATCTTTATTGAGGCATAGCTGACAAAATTGTATGTATTAATAGTGAAAGTGTACAATGTGATGTTTGGTATACACTGTGTAATGATTACCACAATTAAGTTGTATCACCTCACATAGCTGCCCCCTTTTTGCGTGGTGGTGGTGAGATCTACTCTCTTAGCAAATTACAATATTATGAAGCATAGTGACCATGCTATACATTGGATACTCAGAACTTAATTCACCTTACATAGAAAGTTTGAGCCCTTTAATCGACATGTCCCCATTCCCTCCACCCCAGTCCATGAAAATCACCATTCTCCTCTGTTTCTATGAGTCCTACTCCTTCTACTTTTTAGATTCCATGTGTAAGTGATAGCACACAGTATTGTTTCTTTGTCTGGCTTCCTTTACTTAGCATAATGTCCTCATCTGTATTGTCACAAATGGTAGAATTTTTTTCTTTTTTATGGATGAATAATATTCCAATGTATATACATATACAAAGGGGGAACCCCCCAAAAACAAAATAGTCTTCTGGAGGGCAGGCCCCTTGTAGCACAGGCTTCCCCCACTGGGTGAGTGTTGTAGGAACCCATCTGTACCACTGTACCAGCTGGCGTTGTTGTGTGAGAGGCTGTGTTTGGCTTCAGTGAATTTTGTTTGCCCATTTCATGTGGGTGATTTATACAAACAATCTGTGGCATGACAATGCACCTGCCCACACTGCTGACAGTTCAGCGGTTTTGGACCCAAAACAGCATGACCCCTGTGCCCCACCCTCCCTATTCACCTGATCTTGCCCTAAGCAGCTCTTTTTTGTTTCCGTGGCTGAAAAATATTCCTCAAAGGGAAACATTTTGCCAATGTGGAAGAGGTGAAACAAAAAATGGCAGCAGCACTAAAAGGCGTCAAAATCAACGAGTTCAAAATCAGTTATGAGCAGTGGAAAAAGCATCTCAGTGGGTGTACTGCATCGAACAGAGAGTACTTTGCAGATGACTGAAGTTTAAACATGTAAGAATAAATACATAATTTTTTATAAACAAATTTGTTTTTCTAGACACATATGGGTTCATTTAAGAAAAAAAACAACCACCAGAAAACACAGATAGGCAAAAAGGTAATAATTACTCACTATTTTATTACATAGAAATAAAAGCATAGCTTTTTTTTTTTTAAGGACAGGGGATCACATAATTCATTTCTAGAGTTTTTTCAAATGAGGATCTGCAAGCACACTGTGGGGTGCACTGTTACTGTGGTGGTCGTTCTTTAACGACCATGAATTAGCTCAAGATGCTTTTCTGCGTTGAACAGGCAGCCAGATTTTCACTTCCTGTCTCCAAACCCTACCGTTCACCTCCCATCAGGGGAAGGTCAAGCATTGCCAGCTGAACCTGTGGCAAGGCAAGGACTGCCCTGCCTTCCAGGGCCACGCTGAGGGTTTAAAACCCAGCTGGATTCTCTTGAAAGGGTGGATGAACACGAAAGAGAACAGAACCCTGGAAAAAAAGAGTCAGGTCAGGAAGCACAGCAGATGAAAGGAATCCTGGGCTTTCACTGCGGGTAGCAAAAATTGCTCAAAGCCTATACACCTCCAACAGCTGAGGCGAGAGCGGGCTTCATAGAGAGTTGCCCGGCCAAGTCACCGGTCCCCACCCCATTCTTCTCCGGTACAGTGTTATGCACGGATTCTGAGGTTAATGGAAAACTTAGGTTGACTAGATAACGGTAGGTTTAAAGATATTCTATAAGGAGGGGGAACCCCAAAAGTTGGAATTATCTTTCTTTGATGTGAGAGGGATTATGCAGTCAGAATTTGTTCCTCTGAGTCCAACAGTCAACCAAAGTTTTCATCGGGAAGTTTTGAGAAAGTTGCATCACGGTTTGTGGAAGAAATGGTGGCAAACAGACGACTGGTTCTTCCACCACGACAGCGCACCTGCCCACACCGCGCTGAGTGTTCCGCAGCTTTTGACCAAAAACAGCATGCCCCACATGCCCCGCTCTCCCTACTCACCTGATCTCACCCCCAGAGACCTTTTTTTTTTTTAATTTCCCCAGATGAAAAACATCCTCAAAGGGAAACATTTTGCCCAAGTGGAAGAGGTGAAACAAAAAGCAGCACTAAAAGGCGCCAAAATGGACGAGCTCAAAAACTGTTCTGAGCTGTGGGAAAAGCATCTCAATAGGTGTGTTGCATTCAACAGAGACTACTTGGAAGGTGGCTGAACTTTAAACACGTAAGAATAAATGCACAATTTTCTATAAATAAATTCTGGATTTTTGGGGGGTGAGTATGTATCATAAATCGCCCCAATAAACTCAAGGGGAAATGGATTTCTGAACATGTCCTAGAACCAAACTAATGATCAGAGTCGCTACAAATATAGCAGGGGCTCAGCAAGAATTTAACTCTTTTTATTTTCCCGGCTCTGTTAGGATTCAATCTGGCCGGCACGCATCACGGGCCAGCTGTAGACCCTGCAGGGAACCTGGAGGTGAGGAAAAAGCTAGGCCAAGGTCGGCGGCATCTGTTCATGGTCTATGCAGCTAGTCGCTCTTCCACTACTTCTGAAATCTTGGCTGATAAATTGGGAAAATACAGGGGGGCATTGGTGTGTATGCAGTCTCTTCCTGCCAAAATATAACCCACCTGCAGGAATCTGTTTACCTTTTTAGTGTTTAAAATAACACTAATGTTTAAGGAAAAGACATAAACAAACTAACCAGGAACAACTGACTAGCAAAAGGAAAAATTATGCATGGTGAGCCAAATTGGAGAGGGTAAAATACTTTGCCCACAGAACCACCCTGTTTATTTCCTGCTTTTTCTCTTAGGATAGAATGAGACTATCTCGTTGTTGGCATCGTATCTGAATTGCACTCAAAACCAAGCACTGTTTCTTCTTTATGCTGTTCTCTCACCAGTATTACCCACCGTAAAATTTTATTTTCCTGTTGAGTCAGTCATCATTCCTCTTCCTGTCCCACGAAAGGCAATAACACCCACGATTCAGCAAAAACAGTGTTAGGGAAAGAATGGAATCCTCTAGAACTGAGTTGCCATGGGGACTGAGCAGAAAGGGCAGCAGAGTCCGAGAGGGACGTGGGATGGGAAGAGCCAGTTCTTTCTGCAGCGACAAAGAGGGGCTTTCCCTGGATTAGTGGAGTTTATTCAGATTTTGGACAAGGCAGAAGCTGATGGGCCCCCACACTGCGGAGGACCCACGCGAGAGGATTTGTCTCTGTCTAGGAGAAGGTTAGGCCACCAGCCAGAAGTTCATGAACACGTAGGGATGGTCGCGATGCAATAAGGGGTTCAGAAAGGTCACTTTCACAATCCCACAACAGGGAATGTTTTACTCTCAAACTTCTAAAATTATGCAGCTACTACATATTAATTTGAGACTAGATAAATATAATGAAGGAAATCATTATCCTATGCATTGTCTACTTAGGATCACCATAGACGTTATTTCTTTTTCTGAACTGGGATCGATTTTGTGAGATACCCCAGGACGCCTTCAACAAAAGCTTCCTTCTGTGTAAGCGAGGGAGGCACATTTCGGTGTGCGACACCAAGAAAACCTTAAGCAATACACACAAGAATTATGGGACAGATAAAGCAAAACAGAGGAAGACACTCAGGTCTAGTAAAAGGTGTTGCTCTCTATGGGGCAAGTTGAAGTTCAAGAAAAACAAAAAATAAAGACAAATCATCATCTAAAACTGTATGAAAAAGAGAGAAACTTATAGAGAAATGGGACACCATTAAAAACAGAATTAGGTTTTGCTGCAGCAGGAACATATATCAGAAATTGAGGAGCGTGCAAATTCATTAACTGAATAAATGCTATCCAGAGCTTAGAAATCTCTTTCTCTCTCTCTCTCTCTCTCTCTCTCTCTGTCACACACACACACACACACACACACTCATACACACACAGAGTAAGATTTTTAAAGTAGAGTATATGACTTAGACAGGACTCATTAAAGATATGGTTGTGGGAAGAGCCAAACAACAGTAATTCTAGATGAGAAACTCCCCGAAGATTCTCCAGTTGGCAAAACCTCTAAGGTCAAACAACACTGAATGGATGAAATGCCAGGGAGGAAATGGGGAACTGACCGATATAGAAAGAAAGGCGGAGAAAAAAATGTTTTTTTAACCTTTCTAATTTGCAAATATTCTAAATTAAGCATGAACAGAGCACAAGGCTGTTTCTTTATGACAAAATGCATATTTTTAAATTAAAATTGAAAAGCTCACTAAAACAATTGGTTTACAATTGCTACTTCAGAAGGAAGATCTTGTAAACATATCAGCTCTTCTTAGGTGAATTGTTATTTTCTCAATCTTTTATCTTACTTAATTTTGATAAAAAACGGAAAGACCACTTTGACTTGAACTAATATTTATATGCATATAAAATGAGACGCATTTAGTTTCTTGTGTAAGTTTATCTTCTTAGACAAAAAAATATTTCCAGGGAGAAAAGAGACCATATGTAGATTTAAAAAAAAAATTTTTTTTTAACCCTGTGTGTATAGGCTAGGAAAGTAAATTTGCCCATTCCACTGTCCTCAAAATCAGGTCTTGTGTGGTTGATCTGTGTCCCGTTCTATGAAGGTTCATGTTGCTGCTGTATTTACTGCCAATCAATGTTCCAAGTTTGCTAGGGCTCTAATGGATCTTGATCAGTGATCTCAATTATTCAAACTCCTCAGCCATTACATCGTACATGTTGAGCAACAGGTATTCATCTTTCCTAGTACGTGAAGAGGATTGCACACTCATAGGCAATGAGGAGTCAGGCAAAAGTGAAAATAGACTTCTGTCCGTCTGCTTTTCAGAAACAATTGCTATTATTGGGCTCAATTTCACCAGCAGTATGGAGAGCTACGTTAGTTTTGCAACAGCAGTCGGGTAGCGTTGCATGCCTGAGCAGTTTGCAGTCGGGTAGCGTTGCATGCCTGAGCAGTTTGCAGTCGGGTAGCATTGTATGCCTGAGGAGTTTGCAGTCGGGTAGCATTGCATGCCTGAGGAGTTTGCACTTACTTCTGTTTTTCCTCTGAGGTGCGGTACAGACGGTAGTGAGAGTAGTGAATCCCGTGACCTCCTTTGAAGACAAGAGCTTTGAAATGGGGAGAAGAGAAGTGAATGGCCCTTGCAGCCTCTTTGCAGCCCCATGCTATGGACAAGGGGTCGGAGCTGGGCAGAGGAGTGAGGAAGGGAGAAATGTAAAGACGAATGAAAGTGATTTGTGCTATTTTGCCAGGCAGGATTCCCCAGATTAATGAGAAAAAGGAAAAGGGATTTCAATCCTCACGAGCAATATTATTTGTAGCTCAAGTTACTTAAAGTCATAGCAGAAATGGACTGTGCTCTATTAACATTCTTTGATAGGGTTTTGTGGATTTTCTCTTATTTTACAGTTGACACTATATTTGAAAAGTTTCCACCTTGTCTTGGTTGAGGTCGAGGGGAAAGATGATTGTCCATTCCTTTAAGCTTTACAGTTTGAAACTGTCCATGTCAAATCGGCCAGCAGACCCAAGGGCCTCATTTAGGAACCAGAGGTTAAGTCAAAAGTCCAGAGACCATTAAATGCAGGAAGAAAATCTGAGGATAGAAGCAGGATGGAAATTGAGTAGAAAGAGCATTTTAAACCTCAGAATAGGATTGGGATGCTCAGAACTCCTATTTATCAGGTACCAGTATCCAAAGGAATGTGCTCCACCATACACAAAAGGACTTTTCGAGTACACAAAAGGACTTTTCGAGTAGATTTATGGCCTGGTCTGAGGTTGCTTCTGTAGGTCATCTCTGAGAAGAAGTAGCATGGGATCCCTTTATGTCCACATCCTGGGTTAGCTCTTCAGCTTTTACGAGAAGGTCATTTCCAACCTCAACATGGCTTATTGTTAGTACGCGCTGATCTACCTCATTGGCATCAAAGTAACTCTCCCTCAAGTGCTGGTCAAGGATAGAACCTTAAATCCATAGCTGTCACACAGCTACCCAAAACTCTGAGGGGTATTGGAAGGATATGCTATACATACAATTATTATGTAGAAACTTAAAATCCTTTCCTGGGTGATCATGTCATCAAAGAAGAGGTCCCTCAACTGGACTGTTGGCTTCCTGTAGAACTATTTTTTACCGAATTATGCTTTCCTGAGGTTGGCATCATTTCCAGTTGTGATGAGTCACAGGGCTTACTCCAAGTACTTTCATTTTTCCCTGGGTTTAGGACCGAGACTGTCTTTTCTTATCCATGAGTGTGGTACACTGCCTCTTGTCAGCAATCTCTCACCTATGGGCAAAGAAGGCTGCTAAAAAAAGTTATCAAAAGTTGGCACTAAAGGAAGTGATGACTGCATGTCATTTCGAGTATTATCTAATAGGCTTACCAAAAAATTGTCTAAGTCTTTAGAGAAATATACTTCCGTTTGATTTATTACTTACTACTGATTAAGGCTTGAAGGCTGTATAGTTAGAAGACTGATAAATTACAAATAATTTTTACCAGTAAAAATGATATGTGTTTTTAGTTGAAAACTATAAATGCAGGAATTATTGGCTTATAGACACCAATCAGTTTTTAAAAATCGAATTCATCAATCTTGTTTTGTTACTTCTTTTCTGATGGACCATACAAATCTCTGTTCTGCAAATGCTCTTTGCATCAATTTTACCATCCTCTTGGTTCCATCACTAATGAGTTCAACAAATTTTTGACACCAGGTCATGATATATTTTAATGAGAATTATATTGTTTACACTTTGAAAATTATACCTTGAAGAAGCCTTTTCATATCTGTTTGATGAAGGCCCATCTTACACTATCTTCGGATTTCCTCTCTTTTCTACAGAGCTCGCTGCTCCTGGATGCCTGTCAGACAGATTCTTGCTTCTGGTGGTTTTTATGAAAAGCAGAAAGGTGCCCTGAGCAGGAAATTAGTTTTAGGAGTCAGGCAGACTTAAGGGGGAACCGTCACTTCCTGACATACTAGCTTTGCCACATTGAACAGATCACTTAGCTTCTCCAGTCATGTTTTCCTCAAAGATAGAACGGATCATGTGTTGCAACAATTTAATTTCTCAATTTCCTCATTTGTAAAGTGAGGATATCAAATTGGTTAATCTCCAAAGTCCTCTTCAGTTCCAAAGTTCTCTGATTTCCAACACTTAAGAGCTTCTTATTCCCATTTAACTTTTAAGAGTCAGCATTAAACATGCAAAGATGATCTCTCCTGGTTCAATACTTGGTTCTGGGACAGCAACAGTAGGTTGAACAGGGAAAACTCAAACATCCTCTACAAAGAAGGCTCATAAAATTTCCAGGATGCCAGGTCACCACGCAATCTCCAGGCCACTTTCAGTTCCATTCATAAAAGTACCAGTGGCTTCATAGTAGTGTAAATCTAAGTGTCTAATGATTCATGGGGCTGACATCTAACTTTAAAATAAAGATAGGTATAGAAGAAAAAAATTATTACAACATGTGCCAAGGCCCACCGAAACAGTACCAGATGAGGCTAGTTTATTTCTGGGGCCAAGATACCATCCTCCAGACCAGATCTTGGCAGATGGTGATGTTTCAGGTAATATTACAAAAATCATACTTTCTAGCAAGAAATTCTTTTTCTCTGTTCCTTTGGACTTAGAAAACAAAATTTTAAATTTTCTTATACAAAAATCCACATAGGGGATATTTCATCATGTTTATAAGCTTAAAGTCTGTTGTATTTTAATTTTTCATATTAACACCAAAATATATTTTAGTAATGCTTTTTTAAAACAGGTGTTGGCATAGTATTATCATCCTGCTACTATTGCTGACCTTAGTTAACCCAGTTTCATTTTCTGAAGTAATTTTTAAATTGTATTGCAAAGTAGAATAATAATTATAATGATAACCTCAATATTTCCAAAAAGTTAATTACATTATCAGAAGAGCTGACGATTTCCTGAATATAAGGCATACATGAATGATACATCCATTTTCACATTAAAGGGAGCTGAGTTTGCCACCCCAAGATATACCTCTTTGAGATATTGATTATTTTTAGCTGGTTACTTTTAAGAAACAAAAAACTCAGAAAGAATATCTGATGGTCCCCTTATTTAGATAGAGGAATTGCTCGAGGAAGGGAGCTATCTATCGTTAGAGATAACCATAGTTCAAAATGAACTAACTTTGATGGAGAGGGAGGAATTGAGCAAGGCCTCTTTGGCCAAAGTCCTCTCTGTGTCCCATTGTTAAAGGTGGCACAGCAAACATTTATCAGCTCCATGTAGATTACCTTCCTGCCCTTTGAAGTCCCAAACCACTATCCCCCTTTCTCCTTAGCTCAAGATAACATATAAACCTCAACTACCCCATTTATCCACCAGCCCCATATTATCAGGGAACCCCCATACATAAATTGAGTTTGGTTATTTCTCCTGTTAATCTGCCTTTTGCCATTTACTAAGTTTTTGACCAGCCAGAAGAACTAAGAGGGTAAAGAGGAAATTTTCTCCTTTTCCTTGTTTTACTAGTTTGCTTTAACTCAATGGAAGCTTAAATCTTAAGTAACAAAATGATGAGGGAATCTTTGTGAAATACTCTCAACTCACCGTTAAGAGTATTTCACAAGGTCATGGATACCCAGAGGCAGGGATCGCTGGGGGCCGTTTTAGAGTTGGCTCACCACAATTCACACACACAAAAAGTGTCACAAAGCTTTACCTATGATTAAATTACAGAGATGTTATGTTTTCCAGTGAAATCATTCTGTGTCTGAGAGCACTTTTTTGGCATTTCTACTTCATTGAACACACTACATTAATACCGATCCTATTCTCTTTCCCACATTTAATTATTTGTTTAGCTATAAATATCATAGTAAATGATACATTTTTTATTCCAAAATTCTAGCTGGAGACTTTGAAAACATGGCTTCCTTTTGTCAGTGACTGCAGCTTTAAATAGATATATTAACTCTCATTTATTAGTATCAATGATCTGTACCCAGTTTGTGTCAATAAAAATACCACTCCCAGCTTGGTTCTTCCATGCATTGATTCTCTCCCAAAGATAAATGAAAAACTATTTTACTGTTTTTACTTTTCAAATCTGTCTTGGGGATTTTATATTTCATGAAGTCCTTATGCATATGGTTAAGTTGGCCCATTTATGATGGTATTTGAATCAATTATTGCTTTAAAAATGCTGCTTTATACAACTGTTATCAAGAAAATGACTTCCATGGTGAGGGGTCTAGAATTGTCTTATAACAGGGTAATCCCCAAACTTTACCCCTCTTATTTAAAGATGTAACAAATCCAAGTGATTTAGGATGCTAATAAGGTATACTATACACTGAGGACTTGGGACTGGGGGTTGTATCTGCCAAAGCACAGGAGCACCTATAGGCAATCATGTTCTACATTATAAAAATCACTGTAGAGACAGGGTTGTGGAATTAAGAAAGCGCTGAATGTCACAGCTGGAAACCTAGGTCTTCTAGCCCAACCCTGGTATTTTTTGTTTCATTTAAAGTTTTAAGTGAACCATTTGGTATCTTACATGCATTTGATGTAATAGTGAGGAAGACCAACTGGTTAATCTTTAATCAAGAGAAGTATGCATTTCTCTTTTTTTTTTTTTTTTTTTGAGAAATTGTGGCACTTCAGCCACTTCACAATCAGATCGCGTTTTATTTCAAGATGACTTCCACGGGAGCAAGCCAACGGTGTGTACCTTTTAAACAGGGGCTTTAAGCATCATATTAAAACCTGAAAGCACATAATCACACTATATTTGAAGTAGCTATCATAAGCCATTTATTTTAACCATCTGCCCATTTCTCAATTTTCGAACATTTTCTAAAATATATTTTACATTAGTTAAATGTGATTCGCAAATGTAATGCTAAGAATACTCTCTAACCCAGTGGTTCTCAACCTTCCTAATGCTGCGGCCCTTTAATACAGCTCCTCATGGTGTGGTGACCCCCATAAAATTATTTTCGTTGCTACTTCATAACTGTAATGTTGCTACTGTTATGAATCATCATGTAAATATCTGATATGTGTTTTCCGATGGTCTTAGGCGACCCCTGTGAAAGTTCAACCCCCAAAGGGGTCACGACCCACAGGTTGAGAACCACTGCTCTAACCTTTTCCGTGTTTACACTTCCTAGTATATAGTTTCTGCTCGTTTATTTCTAAGAGTTCTACCCCAAATAGGGGATAAAAGAATCTTTTATTTCAGATTCTATAGTTTGGAAGGGACTAAAAGGAAACAATCTAGAAGAGGACAAACTTTTTGGTTTTTTAAATGTAGTTTTTACTGATTTTAAAAATTACAATAATATACATATGTCGAAAAGAATGTTTTTAACTTATACAGTTAAATGATAAAGCCTTCCTCTCTTCCCCCATTCTCCCCAACAATACTGTGAACAATTTAGTGTGTATCTTTTTGGTCAGTTATGTACACATTCATACATGTAAAGTGTAGCTTTAAAAATATTAGACTGTTTTTATAGGCTGTTATGCATGTTTTCCCCAAGTTCAATAATATACCTTGTTGGTAGGTAAAGAGCTCACTCATTTTGAAATGATGACATGGTACATTCATGATATGGATGTGCTGTAATTTGACTAATTCCTTTTCCAGTTCATTGGTAGATAGTCAATATGCACATGTCTCTAGTTTTTCTCTACTATATTATATGTGAGTTTCTTTTTATTTAATGTAATCTGCCTTACAAGAAGTCATCCAAAAGTGCACAGTGGGTAACTTTACAATACTCTGGTTTAAAAGAAAATTAATTTGTCACAAAAATTTCCTTAGCAGCTGCCATGTGTTGAGAAAGCACATTGCTAAGTACTTGGGGATCAAAGAAGTATGATATGGAGCTTTCCCCTTAAAGAGCTGGTAATGTAATAGAGTGCTTTTAAAAAGTGATGCATCCTAACTATTCTAATTTCATGTTTTGATTTAGAATTGCAATATAGCCCTGTCTTCCTGAAAAAAACCAACAACATTTAAATGGGTAAAAACTAACACTGATAGATTAGTTATCTACTACTATCTATCACATTACCACAAATTTAGCGGCTTAAAATAACACACATTTACTATTCATAGTCTGTGGGTTAGGAATCTGTTTCCTCTGCTTTGAGATTTCTCATGAGGCTGCAATCATGATCTCACCAGTGGTCTCATCTGAGGCTTGAATGAGGAAGATCTGGTTCTAAGCTTATGTTGTTGTTGTTGTTGTTGTTGTTGTTGTTGTTTAGCAGGATCCATTTCCTTGTGAACTTTCAGACTGAAGAAGGACTCATTTCCTTTTTGGATGTTGGTTGGAGGTTGTCCTCACATCTTTGGCATGTGGGACGATCTTTACAGAGGCCAAAGGATAATAGGATGTGCACCTTTCCCCTGCAATATACCACTTTGGCATAGGATTGTTTTGAGCTGAAGGCAATTGAGAAGAAGCAGAAATAAGAAAAGCTCTCTGCCTTCCCACTATTTGCCTAAAAGCTGGCCATAAATTTGTAAAGTTGTGCCCCCTCCCCTGTCTACCAGGAAAGACAGAAATTAATCACCAAAGACAACTTAGACCCTTCTCAGCTCAAAGATCTCATCAGAGCAACCTACATAACAAACCTGTCTAACTAGCTCATATCTTTCATTAGTTCCTTTATATATTTTTTACCTCCTCTAGAAACTTTTCTAAAAATTTATTTATTTTTGATTGATTGATTGATTCAGTTACAGTTGATATTCAATAGTACTTTATATTAGTTTCAGGTGTACAGCATAGTGGTTAGACATTCATGTAATTTACGAAATGACCCCCCCAATTATTTTGGTATCCACCTGGCTATACATAGTTGTTGCAATATTGTTGACTATATTCTCAATGCTGTGCTTTACATCCCTGTGACTACTTCGTAATTACAAATTTGTATTTCTTAATCCCTTCAGCTTTTTCACCCAGCTCCCAACTCCCTTAATGTGTTATCTTTGTTAAGATGCAGTATAAGCCCAAGTTCTAACCACGTTTTTGAGTTAATCATCACTGAGTACTTCTGTGTGTGCACAAGGCAGATGTTAATAAATTTCTGTTTGTTTTTCTCTTGTTAATATGTTTTGGTTTGTTTGTTTATTTGTTCATTTGTTTTTTGTCAGTCTAATGTACAGAGTCCCACCTAGAGAACCTAGGTGGGTAGAGGAGAAAAAGTATTTTCCTCCTTTATACTTATTTCATGGAAGGCAGCACGGGAGAGTCAATAAAGAGATTCCACTAGCAGGAGAAAAATTACAATCCTGTGTAACAAAATCACAAAATAATATCGTTATGTTTGCCACATTGTTCTGGTTAGAATGTGGCAAACACAGGTCTGCTGTCACTTAGTGGGAGGGGATGATACAGGGGAGTGAATAGCAGGAGGTAGAGAAGTGGAACTTTCAGAGTATGTTCACCAGACTTCACAAACAAAAGCGTGGCAAAGCTTTACCTACAATTAATTGCTAGTTGTATAGATAACATGTGTAATAGTGGTTTAGAATCCAGGAAAAGCACTGTACCAAACCAGATGAAAAACTATTTATGTGATTTAGCCCAAATCACTTATTTCCATATCTATTAAAATAGATAACTTGGAGAACACCTAGGTTTCCAAACCTCTAGGATTGCTTAGCTACAATTAAGCCTCAGTTTTCACACATAGCTATAACATTTTATTTATTATCATTTACCTTCCATGGCGCATTTAAAATCAGAGACTCTGTAGATAGAAGGAACTCATCTGCTTTGAGGTATTCGTATTCCCAAAAACCATGAAAAATATCCACGAAGTGACTAACAAGAATTTTTTTTGTTTGTAATACATAGGCTACTGATTCGAGGTCCTGTTTCAGCAAGTGCCTGCCACGCTTAGTAAAACACAAACACGGATCTCTGGGCAATGGAAAACCACTTCAATGCAGGCTGTTGGCCAGGGCCTGGGAATGCTGTTTAGCAGTTCTGTGCCGTCTGGAAATAGAGGGAGAATTCATTGTTTTCTATCTGTTTCACCCAGAGAAAAGAACCAGTCTTTGGACACAGGTACACAGATACTTCCAACCTAAGAGTACAGAAAAGGGGTCCCAGTGAAATTTAATGAGTCAGACATAAGCAGAATTACAATCAGGAGATTCAGGTGAAACCAGGATAAAACCACAACATTTGAACTAGAAATGCAGCAAAGACAAACGGCACGCTTAGGATTGGTAAGTCCTGAGAAGTGGGGAACATTGGATTCTATCAAAACAACAGAAGAAACTGCTTACACAATGTCTGAATAAGCAAGTGGAACAAAATCTGCCTAAAAGAAGAGCAAAAACAAGTTGAAATTATCCTACTAGGATTTCAACACATTGTTTTTGCGTAAATTTTTACATTGAAGCTGGTGGAAAAGAATGTATCAAAATAATTTCTAAGAAACAAATTTCACTTTCAAATTGTCATTTTCTTACAGATTGCCTGTATTTCTGCAAATCACACTCTGCAAAGTCATGCTGACCTTCTCCTCATGTCAATCGAAGTAATTCCACCTCCATTTTTAGATTTGATTGCCTCCTCCCCGTTACGTTTCTCTAGTTACACTTTTGGATGATAAATCTGCAATCTCTTTCTGCGTGTGAGTTTTTGAACTTCCTTTGTCTTTTTCCCTTGAGGTTTGCCATCCTGATTTGTTGAAAGGTGTTTGAAATGACATCTTTGAACTTCTGCAATTGAAGGCTGATGGTGCCTGAGTCTTCTCTGGGTGTTAGGAAAAGCCCATTCTCCCCATGGGACTCAATCAGCAGCAAGGACAGCAGAAGGAAATTTCCTTTGCCTGGCTCCCAGGGCCCAGCCTGGACTGGACCCACACAGGGCAATACTTCCCTGGAGTCAGCAGCTGGTGCAGACAGTGACTGGTGCCCCCATTTAAAGGAGCTCTGTTGGATTGGGAAGCGATAATGAAGCTGTATTTCATGAGAAGTTTCACAAATCTAAACAGCCCCAAACAGCACCTCTCATAGAACAGGTGGCTTTTCACTTGCTAGGTCCAGATAGGTATGCTTCCAAAGAGACAAGCAATTGGTTTCAGAGGGGTCAACAACAATGTTTAAGAGTTTGCTTTAAAATGAGAAAAACACCAGAACGTTCGGTTTAGAGGATAGCTTTAGAGTCAGTGCTTGTCAGACTTTCCGTGCACATTGTTAAAAGATAACCTGAGGCATGTTAAAACTTTTTAAAGTTTACCTGAACATAAAAATCAATTCCAACTGGGCAGTTCCAAACCAGAAATGGTTAGGAGTGTGCTTCACCAACAGAGCTTGGAGAAGGACTTTCACAGAGAAAAGGTGGAAGCAAAGTGAAGAAATTATTGATTGGCTAAAGTTTAAAGCCCCATTGGCTATTTATGATTGGGTATCCTTAGCATTTTGATTTAGAAACTTTGAGGCATTTACAGGCTTAGATTTTGGTTTGGTTACTGTAGAACACCACAGCATTAGTCATATCATTCTAATGGTCTCCTGGTTTAATTCATTTAACAATGTGAATCCATTGTGAATCCTGTTAACATGCAGATTCTTATACAATAGGGTTTGGGTGAGTCTTAGGGTTCTTGGGCATTTTTATTAGCAGAATCCAGGCTGTCCACACTTGGAGAAGCAAGGATCTAGTTTAACCCTTCATTTATAAGTGGGCGGAGGTGGGGGTGGGGTTAAGCAACTTGCCTGGAGTCAGGTTGAGTAGCTAGCAATAGAGCCCGGACTGAAAGTCAGATTGACTGCTTCTCAGTTAAACAATTTCCCAAATATTTTAACACATTCTCTCTTTCCTTATAACATCTCCAGTACCTAGCATCATTAAGTTTCAATATATGTAGATCTTAAAAGTATTATATATTATTACTTTTGCTAGAGGGTTTAAAAAAATTTTTTTGGTAGCTGAAACAGTAGATATTTATTATGTTCATTGTGGAGGCTGGAAGTCCAAGATCAAGATGTTGGTAGGATTGGTTTCTGGTGAGGTCCCTCTCCTTGGCCTGCAGATAACTACCTCCTTTCTGTGTCCTCACAGGGCTTTTCCTTCGTGTGTGTGGACTCCTGATGTCTCTCTCTTTTCTTATAAGGACAAAAGGACACCAGTCCTGTGGAATTAGGACTTCACCCTTTAATTATCTCCTTGAACACTTCATCTCCAAATAGTCACATTGACAGTTAAGGCTTAACATTACGGATTTGGGGAAGATACAATTCAGTCCATAACAATATCTCCATAAAAAGTTTACTTAAAGCAAAACAATAAAGCCCTTGGTCTCCCGATGTATGTGCAGGGGTGGGTGGTGGTGGCGGGGGGAAGATTTGAAACTGCATTTAAAAAATGACATTCATGCTGATTTTTCCTAGGTAACATTTCTTTTTCTACACCCTTGGTCCCTCTCAGTTAGGGCATCCAGTAAACTGTTTCTTGAGAATGTTTACATTTCACATTCAAGACCCACTTGAGGTAGTAACCTTTTCAGAGGTCTCACTTCTAATGAGATATTTCAACCCCGTCACAAGAGACTGTTTTCTACTCCCTGGGCACACCATGACCAACCCCCAGACCAAATCTTCCTGGAGGGTGTGAATTTTAATCTTTGGAGAATTGTACTTCAATAACTTTCTTTTCCTCTTTGAAGGTAGAACTCTAAGTTTTCATATTGGAAGGTAGCAATATAAGTTTTTCTATTTTCCTTAACAAAAATGTGCTTGATTTTATTAGAATTCCTTAGTTAATATGAAGCATAGGAAAAAACTTTGAGAAAAGAAACTATGTAACATTCATATAAACGAGATCTTTGGCAAACCAGGTAGCTAACCTCCCACTCCCATTTTATACCGAGGTCTCCATCTTCTACACAAACCTTAATTCATAAGCAAAAGTAAGAATAGTGAAATGAAAACAGTGACAAAGAGGACTGGAGAGACCCAGACAAGGTTGTGAACTAGAACATGGCTCTGTTCATCTTAGGAGCAAATGAACACAGAGAAAAGGGGCTTTGAAAAGTAGACATTCCCGTGCCAGGCCTGAAAGCAGGAGAGAAAGCTGAAACAGAGCTCCACCTCCTGGTGTGCAACCACGTGTCTACGCTCAGAAACAAAGTTGATTTGCATCCTTTGGCTTCAGGGTGCTGGTTGGTCAAAAATCCAGCCATGTACCCATGTGCACACAGATGAAACTGCACCGGAAGTCCTTTTCAGAAACCGAGGTCTCCCTTTCTCCCCGCCCGGGACCCAGTACGATGCCTAGAAAAGGAGCACTCGTCGATGAAGTGCTAAAAGTGATTTTCTGGGTCAAGCTCTGCATTGCAACAAATATGGATTCAACCAGAAAAGTAAGCTTCAAATTGCTTACTTTTTTTTTTTTTTTTGTAACCGCAGTTCCTTTCGCTGCTGCCTAGGTTGTTACACAAGCATATAAATCCTTTTAATTGGCCCACCCCCCGGGGGCAAACAGCTCACCCCAGTAAGTAATCATGTGGAAGAGTGGAGGCTGCAGAGGTGGGGTGCATCCTGCTGAACAATCTTGGCTTTTATTTTACCAACTGATTTCAAAAGGCGGCATTGTAACTTGGCATTAAATATTTAAGAATGATATTAAGGTAAGATTGATTCATTTAACAGGCATAATGGAGTGGGGAAGCCGCATGGAGTGACTAAAGGGCCTCACAGCGGGAGATCTATGCTAGCAGGCATCAATCCGCACCTGGTAATGGCCATGAATAGGCTCGTTGTCTTGCTATTTAAATAAATTGATGTGCAATTCATCTGCTGTTTAGAGCCATTGGAAATGCACTGCGCTAACTCTATTTCTTGGCAAGCATCCCAATTAAGTGCCCGGGTCATTTATCAGAGTGCCAAGTGTAGTTCAAGTTGCCACCAAGCTTCTACCATTTACCAAAATGGCAATTTGTTCTAAAAGGGACTACAGGGGGTGCAGGGAGCAGCAGGGTGTACTAGAAAAGATGCTGGATGCAGACAATTGCAGTTCAAGTCCTGACTTCTCCTCTAAGCAGCATATGTCGTTGAACCTCCCCAAGGTTGTTTTTTAATCTCTATAATGGGAAGAATAATGTGCCTATTTTACTTCCTTGTGGGGCACAAAACAAGGTAGTAAAAGTAAAAGGACATTTCAGTTGAAAAAGTGCTATTCAAATGACGAGTTATCACTAATAGCGTAATTCTTGCAAGGGCACCATAACTGCCCACCATGTACATCCCCCAATGTTCTACACACTTTCCTCTTCTCTCTTGTCTTGTCTTGATCAGACAATCTCAGAGCTGGAAGAATAAAAGTATCACCCTTTTAAAAGGTGCACACCTTATGAGATACATAGGTTTGTATTTCTTGGTGCTAAAATGCTCAGACTAGTCTTATAGTTTTATGAGGCACTTCTTGGTGACATAAATCAATAAGAGAGCACTTTAAAAGCACTTAAAGTAGGCATGATCATAAAGAGCAGCTAGCTAATATGAACATTTCTTTTATGCTAAGACTTTTAATAGATTTCTGTTGATTTCAGTCATTTTGAAACATGCCATTCTCTCTTCCATCTTGCCCAGGTGAACATGTTAAGATTTTGTTGTGGAATATGGAAATACGATTTATGCCTTTTAATTTCAGAGAACTATAACTCCACACAATTAAGTCCATGCTTTGCATTGAAATGAGAGTTCTGAAAAACAAAGTGCTTACTTTTCAATAATGAATTGTCTCTCATTGAAAAATTTGAAGCAAGCATTAAGATAGGTTATAATTTTTGTGATGCATGCTTCTTGCTGATTCAATGAAAGGAAGTGCACAGGAGCCCACTGAAAGTTCAGTGATAGAGTAGGTATAATATGAATTGTGTTGACTTAAATTGTTTACCATTCCGATTCCTTTGGTGTTTGCATTTCTAATTATCTTGGGTACATTATTAAATGCAATAATTAATAAGATGGTTGACTATAGTTTGCTGAATATTACTTAATCATTAATTTCAGTATCCTTTACTGATTAAACCTGATGGCTGACTTAGTCAAAGGAAGATATTTCCATTAAGGGCAAGCAGTGCAATGATAATTCAACGATATCCAGTGAGACCTTATGCAGTGTCTTCTTTTATGTAGCAAGGTGATATTTTCCAACCCCTTCTACTATTCTCTGGCAATTGCCATTATATGGACTATAACTCTCCTGTCTACTCAGCCTTCTCTATTGATTTTTTCCTTTCCTGGCTAACTGTCACTAGAATAATGGCTTCAACAAAAATCTAGTTGGTATCAAGTTCTTTTTGCTTAGGAACCAGTGTGTGCAAAGAAGCATTGGTTATATTGATAAAGTTTAGTGGAAAAACAGTTGGCTACTCTCTTCCAAGATTTACTTGGAACATAATTTCTACTATTTTTCAACTGAACATTTTTCACAAGATATTAAGAAAAAATAGGGATTAGGGTGATGGTGGTACACTGTTAAATCAGACTACTTAGATTTTTTATATGAATAGATGCTCAATTCTTTAATCTTTTATGCAATAAAAATTCATTAAAACTCCCAATTCCCTTCTTTAACTCAACTCCTCTCCATCTTCATACAGTATTTTCTGTATTCATATTTTTGTTGATCTATAGTCTTTAAAATATGTAAAATCATTCCACTCATACAAATATAACTTGGATACATACCACCACTTTATTTACTTATTAATTAATGAGGGAATCATTGAAATGTTATAACTCATTCAGAGGAGATTCTGAACAGACCTATATAGACAATCAGGAATGATGAAATAAATTTGCTAACAGATGCACAACTCAGCATTCCTATGGGCACTAAAGTAATGTTTGGCTCCATCTTTTCTATAGAGTGGAAATGAATTCTACCCCTACCAGACAAAATATAATTGCATTTCTGAGGACAAGAATCATTCTCATTACTATCAATTTTTTACAGCTTACAGTTGTAAAATAGCCTAGTCAAAGACAATAAAAAATTAAAATTTTTATAGAATCAGTTACTGCAAGAGGATTTGCTTCATGTCCAGCTTCATGTTCACCAAAGAGTCAGCCCCTTGGCTACTAGAGGGTTGTGAGGCCTTTTCCTTATTTTCTCTTTTGCTCTCACATCTGTGGTTCTCCTTACTCACCACTTCCTACCCTTGCAACCCTCCCTCTCCCCCAAAGGCATAAGTTGGTACTCTTGGGGCTTGTGGTCTGTAGCATACACACATTACTAATACTACTAATACAACAATATGAAGAGAAAAATAAGGAAGTCTCTAAAAGAGCCCAAACAATGTCTTTATCCTCAGAGTATCTCTAGGCCTGAGAAAGAAAAGAGTAGAGAGAACACTGCATTCTTACTGAAAATGAAAACAGCACATGGATGGAGGCTCACTTTCGTTTCTTATACTCCAGCCCTATGAACATGTAACTTAGTGTGTGTTCCTTAGTATAATAATATTCTTCTACCAGATAGTTCTCTGCCTCTGTTCTAGAATGTTCTATCATCACTCTCTTTTTCTTGCAAAAATTTCCTGGGGTTGGGGGATCTCAGCTTAATCAACTCCTGAATACTTCCTGGACAATTTATCTGATCAGATGGTTCTCAGACATGCCTAGTCCTGTGCAAGCTACCAGACTCAGGCCAATTGGATCTGGAAAACTGGTTTTGGGAGTGCAGGTGTCAAAAGTCTAAATATAGGCGCATGATTAGGGATTATTTATAAAGATACTTGCCCTAAGGCCTTGACTTGAAATGCTAGTTTAGGACAGGTTCTACCCTGGTAGGCAGCCAGAAGGAGCTACAGAAACATGGGCTGAAGATGAAACAGAGACCATATCTGGGCTGTTTTTTATTTTATTTTATTTATTTTTTGGGGGTGGGGGACAGTTCCCTAGCTGGGAATTGAACCCAGGCTGTGGCGTTGAGAGCACCGAAGCCTAGCCACTACACCACCAGGGAACCCCCGGGCTGTTATTTTAGTCTGAGTAAAGATGAGTGCCAGGTTAAGGTCCACATGAGAAATGGTCATCCCAGGGAAGATCCAGCAACATAAAATGAGGAGTACTTCAGTGACAAAAGCATGATCCATGGGCTAAAGGCCAGAGGCTAGAGTAGGGGACCCAAGCTTGGCTGAACAGCTGGGAAACCTGGCTCTTTAGATGTTGCTTTGAGTCATGGGTTGGCTCCATTGCATGCAGTGTGTGTATGGAGGAGGGTGAGCTTCTGGATGGTTAATTTGACCCTTTTCTGCAGTAGAGGGTTGTGAGGTGTTAGTAAGGAGTCAAGCAGCTCATAAGGAATATGGTCTCTGAGTTAAACCATAATTTCTGTAACTGAAAACTCCCAAGGAGACATATGACATTTGGAAGCATGGATACTTGCCACTGAGGTTTTAAGTATACAGCTCAGAGCCTGCTGTGAAGTTCTGTCCTCAGATACAGATTCCAGGTGGTTAGTAACTTCACTGCCAAATATCTGTGCCTATCCAGTAGCTTTTGTGGATTCATAAATCACAAAACACATTTTATCTTGAATTTTAATTTTATTTGCCCTTACAGAGCAATAAAATCAATATAAGTGAGGTTCATTTACCCTTAAATAATTAAATCTTGGTTTTTAAATAGCTATTCGGTGTTCAGATAGTCAATTGAATTCATTTTTAAAGTGCATTAAAACTGCTATTTTCATAAAATAGAAGGGTACTTTAGCTGTTCAAAGGCAAACATTCTGTGTCAGATTAGTTACAGACCAAGTCTGTCCACAATTTCTGGCCATTTGATCCTTAAATTAGCATTACAACTTATTTATGAACATTGGCACTTAGATACATACAGCACATCCTTCTAACCTATTATAATTTTCTAGAACTAATGATATGCTATGGGTACCTTAATTTAATCTCTATCCTTAGGGACATGTATGTTGTCTCTAAGTCTGTGGTTTTTGAGAAAGATTTCCAAAGTGAGAACCTTTCCAAGGAAGCAGAGGTAGTTCAGGCAAGAGGAGGCTTAGAATGTGAGGAACATCTGTAGGAATCAACACTGTAATCTTACAAAATCACTAGTACCACTGAAGTGGCTTTACAGCCGCATTGCACTTTTGGGGACAGAAATGCTTCAAAACTTGCCTTGCTTTCTAAATTTAAAAATAGGTTAAAAAAGGCTTATAATTTATTAATCTCTTTCTCAGTTCATAGAACAAAATAAGACCTAAATTTGTATTGAATCATCTATGTTAATGAAAACATCCAGTTGTGGGTGTATGACTATTATAAAAAGTTTATAATTGGGGCAAGCTGTGATGTATAACACTCAATATTGAGATTTTTTTTTTTTTTAAATCACCTGTTTCACAATGTTTGTACAAATTCATACAGTGTACCAAGAAAATAATTTTTGGTAAAAAGTGATTATTTTGAAATGTATCACCTGAAATTGTTATTAAAGGAAATTAATTTATAGATTGCTCATGTAAGCTTGTTGAAATAGATATTTTCATTTTAGATAATTTTCCAGTGTGACAAATGTTGATGAAAATATAATATTTAAAAAATTACAAATGAGTTCTGTTGTCTCCATTACTTATTTTCTACAAATAGATTGAGTAAACAGACCTGGATAAGTAGTTATTTCTTATTAATAATTGTATGTGTAGATTTCAAGGGCAACTGAAGTCGGTGATACTGTCAGCACTGTGGCCTGGGTTCGATTCCCGGCCAGGGAACTATCCACATGCCAAAAAATAAAAAATAAAATAAAAAAAGCTGTGTCTGAGACTGGTCTGCAGCCACAGGAATTAAATAACTCCTCAAAACAGTGAGACTTATCCCACCTCTTAGAGTGTCTGCTTTCTCATTTAAAAATTGGGCTAAGGAGCACTTATCCTGCCTAATTCTGAAAATCAAACAGGCCTATGTTTGGCAAGCAACTCATACAGCATACCAACATTCAC
Source organism: Lyroderma lyra (assembly GCA_004026885.1). NCBI lineage: Eukaryota > Metazoa > Chordata > Mammalia > Chiroptera > Megadermatidae > Lyroderma > Lyroderma lyra. Next base: position 110,896 of record PVJL010000688.1, read on the forward strand.
ATCATTGGGGTACCAGAAGGAGAAGAGAGAGAACAAGGAAATAAAAATCTATTTGCAGAAATAATGATGAAAAACGTCCTGAACTTGGCAAAGAAAATTGACATACAAGTTGAGAAAGTGCAGAGATTCCTAAACAATATGAACCCATAGATGCCCACACCAAGACACATCATAATTAAAATGCTAAAGCTTAAGGTCAAAGAAAGAATCTTAAAAGCAGCTAGAGAAAAGTAGTTACCTACAAAGGAACTCCCATAAGACTGTCAGCTAATTTCTCAACAGAAACTTTGCAAGCCAGAAAAAATTGGCACAAAATATTCACAGTGTTGAAAAGCAAGGACTTCCAACTAAGATTACTCTACCCAGGAAAGCTATTATTTAAAATCTAAGGACAGATAAAGAACTTCCCAGAGAAGAAAAAGCTAAAGGAGTTCTTCACCATCAAACCAGCATTACAAGAAATGTTAAAGGGACTTCTTTAAGAAGAAGAAAAAAAGATAAAAATTATGAATAATAAAATGGCAATAACTACGTATCTATCAACAATTACTTTCAATGTAAATGGATTAAATGCTCTAATCAAAAGACATAGATGGGCTGAGTGAGTAAGAAAACAAGATTCTTACATATGCTGCCCACAAAAGACTCACTTCAGATTGAAAGTTATACACAGACTTAAAGTAAAGGGATAGAAAAAGATATTTCATGAGAATGAAAATGAAAAGAAACAAAACAAAATAAAAAAGAGCTGGGGCCACCATACTTATACAAGACAAAACAGACTTTAAAACAAAGGCTATAACAAGTGACAAAGAAGGACCAATAATCTTATTTCTGGGTCTTTATTTAAAGAAACCCAAGACACTACTTCAAAGGGACATGTGCATCCATATGTTCACTGAAGTGTCATTTACAATGGCCAAGATACATGTATAGAGGCAGCCTGGGTGTCCATCAATGAAGGAATGAATAAAGAAGAGGTAGTATGTATATATAATGGAATATCACTCAGCCATAAAAAGAATGAAATATTACCATCTGTAACAACATGGAAGGACTTAGAGCAGTGGTTCTCAACCTTCCTAATGCCGTGACCCTTTAATACAGGTCCTCATGTTGTGGTGACCCCCATAAAATTATTTTCGTTGCTACTTCATAACTGTAATTTTGCTACTGTTATGAATCGTCATGTAAATATCTGATATGTGTTTTCTGATGGTCTTAGACGACCCCTGTGAAAGGGTCATTCGACCCCCAAAGGGGCTGCAACCCACAGTTTGAGAACCACTGACCTAGAGGTATTGTGCTGAGTGGAGTAAGACAGAGAAAGATAAATGCCATATAATTTCACTTACTGTGGAATCTAAAGAACAAAAATAAATAAACAAAACAGAAACAAACTCATAGATACAGAGAACATTTTGAAGGTTGTCAGATGGGAGGGGTGTTGGGTGAAAAAGGGAATGGGATTAAGAATTACAAATGGGTAGTTATAAAATGTTTGGGGATGTAATTAAAGCACAGGGAATATAGTCAATAATACTGTAATAACTATGCATGGTGTCAGATGGGTACCAGATTGATCAGGGTGATCACTTCTTAAGTTATATAAATGTCTCATCATTGTGTTGTACACTCGAAACTAATATAACATTGTATGTCAACTGTAATTGAAAAATTGAAAAGTTATTACAGAAATAAAAGCTGCATGTCAGGAAACGGCTTGTTCAGATTTTCAATCTCTTGGAGCCCACGGATAGGGGGATAAGGGCCAGTGAGGTGTCCAACTGAAACAGGTTAGAAGAGGTCCGTGGGAGTGGACCCTGGTGCAATCTGCAGAAGAAGCTACCCCCGTGGGGGCTATTTTTCTGGTTGTCTGGCTGTCCCGTGACTGTCCTGGAAGCGCTGGGAGGCATAGCCCTGAGCAGACACATCTGTGTGATTTAAGATCATGAACTCTAAAATTCAAACTGACACTTGAAGAATCCCAGCATTTGGCTTTTAGATGAAAAGAGACAGCTTGCTTCTTTTCACAAACACATGGCTTCCTAGACTAAAGCCTGAGAAACCTTGAATTTAGTAAGCAAGGCCTAAGTGGAACATAAGCTGATGCTTTAATAGAATGAGAACGAATGCTCCCGGTTCCCATAAACATTCATTTTTTCCAGCTCATGCGTACCTTTTCTCGGGGACGAAATCAATCTTCTTGAAATGAGGAAATGAACTGTGTCAGTAGCCCTCAGAGTTATGAGTGAAAAATATGGTGGATGTTCAGCCTCTCATAGGCGCAGAAAAATCATTCAGCACGTTGAAAATGTCATGTCAACCCTCATAGGATTGTAACCTGGATTTACCAAAAGTCTTACTAAATTTGAATTCTTTAAGTTTTCAACTTACGCTGTTTTAAAATTCTCTTTTTTAAAATGTAGAAATAGTGATTGCTATGCCTTTAAAAAAAATAAAATCAGATAGTTATAGCCAGAAAGGATCTTAGATACCAGATAGTGAAATTTCTTCAATTCAAAGATGAGCTACAAAAGCTCAGAGAGGTGAAATGCTGGCCTAAGGTCACAGAGTAGGAAGCTGTAGAGCTGGGAATCTAAATCTAGGTTTCCTCTTTCTCTTTCCTTTACACTGCACTATTGAAAACAGACAAACAAACAAACAAAACAGAATAAATAAGGCAGTTTCTTCTTGTCAGTGTCAACCTAAAAGTTTGGTAAAAAACGTTTTGTGGACTCAGCTACATATAACTTAATGGTTAAGAGCGTGGGTAGATATCTGAACTTGTCTCCATTGCAACTCTTTCAGCCCTGTGACTTGGGGCAAATTACTTCATCTTCCCAAGTTTTCGTTTCCTTGTTTGTAAGTAGAAAATGACCGTAGATGTCTCACTTAATCTGCACAGTTATATAATGAAGTAATTCATGTAAAGTGTATAGCATCAAGCCAGACGCAGAGTGAATGCTTAATAGATATTCGTTATTATTTGCATGTTTACATCTGAAAAACAATTTTTTTTGAGGACTTTGTGGTTAGATGCTTCTGCCGTGAAAAAATGTTGCAATCCGTGTTCCTTGGGCTCTAAGAAATTTTGGAATCCTGATGAACAACTTGAGGGGTTTAAAAGTCAAACACTTCATTTACACATCCTTGAATTTCCCTTAGGAAGACCTGCCCTCCCAGGATTTTCACAGCAGACAATCAAATTCAGTTACTTCCCATTTGGATAGCACATATAAGAGCTTTACCCAAGGGGAGAAGATAGTCAAGCCAGCTTCCCTGCCCTGGCCCGGGCGTCCCCTCGGCTTGGTGTTTCGCTTCCCTGCCCAGGCAAACTCGACTCTTCCTTCGCAGGCTCGGCTCAGCTGTAGCGGAGACCACGCACTCGCTCCCCGTGCTTGCCTCTCGGAAAGCACTTGTCACTGTTATCAACAAGTTTCAACATGGACGTTGTCTTTTCCCAGGTAGCTTTTAGCATCCCTCTTGCTCCAAGATAAGATCCCATCTCTCTGCACTTTTTCCATCACAGGACTTGGAGAGGTGACAAAATATTGTGACTAGAGCCCTGGCCCTGCTTCCAGATGACTCGGGTTCACATTTTGGCTCTGCCATTTCCTGGAGAATTTGATTTTGCACAGGTTATACACCCTCCCTGTACCTGGTCTCCCCTCTCTAAAGTGGGGCTTAAATAGTGTCTATCTCAGGTGGTCAGTGTGAGGTGTAAACGGGCTAATTCATTTCAGCAAATATTACACACTAGCCAATATTATCTTGTAGTAGCGTGATTGCCTTTCCACTTGTCGGTATATAATCCTTCCAGATTACAGAGTCCATGATCTCTGTACTCCTGATGGCCTCTAAGGCCAAGCAAAAATACTCGTTGATATTATAGAAAGAAGGTGAAGTTGTGAGATCTTAAAGGGCGGGTATTATATGTTACTCACCTGTGTGCAGGCGGTGCCTAATACAGATCTGGCTCACTGATACTCAGTCAGTGTTTGACGAATGAATGAATGAAGCATGCATGTTTTTTTTAAGGTCCCTCTAACACTTCCTCTCTGCCAACCCGGGAAATTAATTGCTAACACAAATGTGTTCCTGTATTCTCAAAGCATGTCTCTGCTTCCTTCATAATAGCAATTATGCACGACTTCCCTGCATTATACTGTTCGTGCTTCTATTTCCCTTGATCAAGTCTTGAACTCCTTGGAATGAAAGCCCTGTATTCATACAGTATTTCTTTATCATTTAGAATAGTGTAAGTGTTCAGGTCATCTTTGCTGCAAAAACGAAACTTGGTCCAGGTGACACTGGGTTAAATGTTATCTGCAACTTGTTGAGGATCTTATTGATCACCAAGTCCCTGTTTCCATCACGATTTCATTATAAAAATATTTTAAAATGAGTTTCCTGAGGAAAAAACCATCAAACAAACCAAGGAACTTTTTTTTTTCTATAGATGTGGGTAGTTCCCTGGCTGGGAATCGAACCCAGGCCACAGCGTTGACAGTGCCAAAGCCTTAGCCACTGCACCACCAGGGAACTTCCCAGTAACTTATCTTTTAAAAGTGCCAAGTAGTCATTCTTAGAAAATTTTTCTAGAGAAGTTGTTTTCTGTTTGCTCCAGTTTAACTCCATGTTCTATTATTTAGAACTACACATTGTGTTTGTTTTTATTTTCTTTTGCATGCTGTGTTATACTTTGGGTCTTATTGAAATAGAACATGTTCTTCATCTTAATTTCAGCTACTGAACTTTCACACTATTCTCTGGAGGCATGAGGCCAGCTTGTTAGAATGTGGACATTGAGATCAAGTTGAATCAGCAACATCTCAGAAATGCGGGTTGTAGCTGAACACAGCATCCAGTGTTGTCTGTGTTTTTATTTCAAGAGCGCTCATGTCAGAGCTAGAACACACATTCTTTGCCTAGTTTGTTAATTCTGCCAAAATGTCACCCTTGTCAAAGTGTCTACAGAGGCCCACAGTAGATGTTAAAAATGTAGCCTTGTGGAAAATTGCTGTTAATCTGATTTAGCTTTTGAAGGCAAGATGCTTTTCTTTAGGAGTATTTTGGTTTTGTCATACCTCAGCATAAATACTTCTTGGTGTGTTTGCCTTTCATAAAGGCACTAATTTGTTGAAATATCATCACACAACTACTAATTAGGCATTAAGATTATCCCCAAATTCTGCCAGGGCATTAAGGGTCACATAGGTTTATAGATGTCTAGCTAATGAGTCAGATTCATTTTAAAAAATTCATTTGTCATGCTTATTAGAATGAACCTATATTCTTTTATTACCCAGTACAAATCCTTTGCAGATCAAGCCCAGAGCAGAAAATTAAAATTGCATGAAACTTTGATCTCCTTCTTCATTAATCATGCCAGATAATTATACACAGGTGTCAGCTTCTATCTAATGGCAGATGCTTTCTGACCCCCCAATATAAAGCTGAATATTTGCTGGGCACACTTTAAAGGGAACGGTGATATGTATAATATAAACCACACTTGTTTCATTATATCCTGAGTTGAAAATTTTACCTGCATTATACTTAGGGATAACTTTAATTAGGTATATCTGATAGCTAATCCAAGGATAATGAATTTGAGGGCTTAAATGAACAAAAAGATAAAAAGTGTAAAAGTAGGTCAAATTAATTTTTGCAAAATTAAATATTCATTTAAATAATGTTTCAAGACCTTCATTTGAATTTCTTTGTTTAGTTTCTCTGTTGCTTGAAGTAAATAACCAAACAGTGATGACTCTATAATTCTGTAATCACATGATATTCCATCTTATAAAATGGTCATTATGTTAATGGTCATTATGTAGTAACCGTTAATAAAGTCCTGTCAATTGAGGCTAGTTGACATCAGTAAGTCTTCACTTCATTGACTTCCGTTTGGTATAACTTTAAATGTCAACTCCCACTTATCTTTCAATCAGCTGGCCCCCAAAGGGATAAAATTCTACTAAGGTATAGTGTAACACATGAGTTTTGCCCATATGTGTTTCATTTACTCTTGATTTATAGGAATGCCAAAGATTAGAAACTTGTTACTGATATCAAAAATGAATTCAGAACTCCAGAGTTTTAGGCTAATATGAGATCAATGTTCTAAGAAAAACAAAATCAAATGTTACCCTAGTCATTAAGTTTAGAATTGCTTGGCAAAAGTTATTTTAATTTGCTCAACACAGTCAGTGTTCTAGATGTTTAATGTAGAAGCAAGCCTTAAATAGCATAAATTGTATTATTACACAGTAATTCAGGAATTGTTTACTAAACATTAACTATTTGTAGATCACTGTACTAGGTCCTGAGGATACAGAGATGACATAATTCCTAATCTCAAGGAGCTCACAGACTGCTGAGAAGGAGGGATTAGCAAACTAGCCATTATAACAGTGCTATTTGCATGGAGTGCTACAGATACTCAGAAAAGAGGTTCCTAATCACAGACAAGGGTAGGTCATGAAAGAATTCCCAGGGAGAGTGATCCCAGAAGAAAGGATGAAAGAAAAATTAGTTCATCCTGAGAAGACTGGAGGGAATGGAGTTCCAAAAAGAGGAAACAGCATGGATAAAGGCAGGAGGGCATGGAATAGAAGAGCAGATTCTTGTCTGGTTTCAGCTTTGGGGTGGAGTATGTGTGGAGGAGTAGCAAGAAATGAGGCTGGAGAATCCAGGACCAGATCACACAGTCTCATGTGTCTAGCCAAGTTTGGATTAATTCTTGAAGGCAACCCAGAGGCTTTGGACTATTTCAGACAGGCTACGTGGCATGGTAAGAGATGGTTTTTGTGTTAGAAAACCCATTCTGATTACCAGGAGGAAGTTAGACCAGGGAGGCAGAGCTAGGTGGTTTTTATAATATTTCAGATAAGAAATTAAGAAGTCTTGATTTACCATAGTGGTGATAGAATAAAAAAGAGAAGATTAGAGATAGCAAGAATCAACAGAACTGAGATACATATGCCCATATTAACAGGAAATTTGACCCAAGTCAGACAAAGTAAAAAAAAAAAAAAATGGGTCCATAGGTGAGAAACTTTCCTCCCTATATCACTTTGTTATTTCCCCTTGTTGCCCATCAAGGAGGTTTTGCTGTGTCCTAGTTGCCTCAGGGAGGTGTGGGACAAAGAGTGGAAGTGGTCAACATACTTTTTGGTCATTATTTTTCAAAAGCTTATGGTTTAGGAGAATTTGGGAGAGTTTGCAGAGTTTATTAAAAGGACGGGGACGCATAAGAATCATGACTTGGTATTAAAAATAAATAACTAAAGGTTTTCCCCTGGATTAAGAAGGGATTTCGCTTTCAGCAGAAGGAAGAGATCAGAAGAATTTAGCTGAGAGATTCTGGCTCTGAATCCCATGACAGTCAGCATGGTGGTCAATGCTGCAGTCAGGTGGTAGCTTGAAGAATCTGGTTTTCTTGGAGGTGGCAAGACCAGAGAGCAAACTGATTACATTCTGGAAGATGGAACTATGAGTGGTTTTGAGACAAGATCTCTGTGATCCAAGTGTGGCACAAAAGCAACAGAGATCCATGAATCTAAGGGGATTGCATCGATGAGCATAGCAAATGTTCTAGTAGAAACGATCGAAATGATGTCCCCATAATGAGAGAGCATGCACCAGCTTGTTCCAATAACGAGAGAGTATGCACCACCTTGTTGTCTGAAAATGCATAAACTTTTAGTAACCTTGAGATGATCTTGAGGGAAACCAACCCCCCCAAATAAATAAAGAAGATTACAACTAGCTCTGTATAATGGAAATGGGAGCTCCAAACACAACTTAGATTGTTTTATAGAGAAGAGAGAAGATTTCCTTCCTTGCCCCACATATTTGTAAACTGGGCTTTATATTTATGACATATATTTTGGAGGTTTCAAAAATTATATTCTTATATTGATTTTTGGATTTCTCTGGAAAAGAGAGTGGCAAGAAGCATGACTAACTGGAGAAAAGACTAAAGGCAATTCAAAATAAGAAAATGAGAAGTAAGAGTATTAAGAGGATTCTTTATCAAGGACCCACAAAATTGTAAGAAAGTTTTTCTCACTGGTATATGTTTTGGTCCTTCTCTAAATAATCCACCAGATCTGTGTGAAATGACCTGTAGTTCATCCTCTCCATAGATTTTGAAATAAAAGTACATTTTTGTGTGTGTATGTATGAGTCTCTGTCTGGAACATTTTACTTATAAGTGAATAATTCACAATAAAAAGAGAATCTGCTCATTGTCGATCTGTCCTTTTTCTCACTGATGCCTCTCTGCTCTGGGTGGGGCCATCTGTCACCAAGTGAGCACACAGGAGGAGGTGACTTTATCTTTCCATTATCAGAAGTGATAGAGCTTCCTGGGATTGCTTAAGCTGTGGAGTCACAGTTCTAGGCACCGCAGGCGGTGCCTTGGGGAATCCTTTTACAAATAATAATCCCAGATTTGCGCGAACACTTTAAAATACAACTCTTGCTCTGCTTCTGCCATCTTTCTCCCCTGTTCTTATTTTGTCTGTGATACTCTCAAAGACCCTGCTGAAGGCACCTCCTTAGTTCTGGAACTTCTATAAACTGGTGGCTTTGGTCGTACTCTTTGTAGTAAGGTCCAGCCATATATGTATATGGAGAGAGAGAGAGAGAGAGAGAGAGAGAGAGAGAGAGAGAGAGAGAGAGAGCGCATCTCATTTGCAAGACTCGGGGGCATATGGGCTGCTGCTTCAGTCAGCTTTAGGAAGAACAGTCCACTGCAGTTGAATGCCCGTGGTTTCTCATTAGATACTTGATGATCTTTGTTTAAGAGCTCTCCTTGTACTCACACAGGAACATGTGAAATAACAACAAGAAAATACTTTTTGGTTAGGTTGAAGTGCAAATTCACTATTGATTCAGATCTCACAGTTGATTAAAAAAAACAGCTTTACAGATTTTTTGAAACCATAGTTCATAACCTCTGTGTTTTCAGTTTCTTCAGTGTTTTTAAATATTTTTTCTGCAGTGTTCTGAAATTCCATCTGAAGACCCTGAGTACCAAATTTATTCATTCATTCAGTGACCAAATATTTATTGAGCACCTCCTATGTGCCAGGTGCTACTGCAGGAACCTAGAATACATGTTGAACAAGGTAAGCCAGGTCCTCCCCCTTGGAAGTTGTGAGGGAGATAGATAATATATAATGTATAATGTTAGTGATATAATTCACGTAAAGCACTTACCATAGGTCCTGGTGCAGAATAAGTGCTCAGTAAACATTATTATTTATTATGATCTCCTGTTATCAGGTATCATTAACAGCAGTTGGACTGTCCCTTTGGGCTCTCATTATTTGGGGGGATCATGCTTCCTATGGTTATTGCACTTTCAGAAAAGGTCACAAAGTCCATCAATCTCAGACACTGTCTTGGTGTCTGACATCTGGAGAGAATCTGTTTTGGAGGAAGTTGTGGCCTGTTGATGTGTCCTGAGTCTAAGTTGAAGAATAAATTGCCAGTAATCACTTCCCGTTGCCCTGCAGCCACATTTCCATCTTCTAGAATGCATCATTAAAACTTTTTTCTTCATTCTTTTCCTCCATCATTAGCGAGATATGTCAAAACAAGATGCAGCGTATCAATCATTTCTTGAAGGCATTCAATAGCAGTTTTTGTGAGTAATGAAAATGATTACCAGGTTGATAGTGAATTTACTTTTGGCAATCTGATATGACGGTTGTCTCACATGGTAGCAAGTGTTAAATGAACCTGAAAACTGAGATGCCAGTAATGGAGGGCTAGAGTTGACTCATAAAGCTATGACTTATGATCAACCATTTCTCACCCTAGTAAGTATCTAAAGGTCTAGATGGAAAAATATCAACTGAGACTTCCAACACAGGCTAGAACCCACAGCCTAATCTCCTATTCACGGTATGATATCCTGTAGGGTTTATTTGATATCTCAGCTTTCATCTCAACTCAGTCAACTTGTTTGTTTAATGAATAAGATCCTTAAATTTAAAAACAAGTGTGGGGATCATTGTAAGATTGTCTTTATAAAAATTATAGTTAAGAAGGAACATTCAAAAATATTTTTATTATTTAATAAAAGAAATGGTATGTTAAATACCAAAAAGGTAGAAAGGGCATATTCTCATTTTATAAATCAATAAGATTAATTTTATAAAAAATCTCTGTACCATCTTTATTGTATTGTATTGTATTGTATTTTATAAGCACCCTGAGACAAGCTGTCACAAACTGGTACTAGTCAGCCATTGCTCTTTACTGCCTTGATAGGGGCTCATTGTGCCTTCCTAGCGTGCTGAGGGCCAATGCTCCAGCAGGTGCTTCTCGTTTTCCCTGCCAGGGTCCACCTGCACTGCCCTCAGAGTAAAGGCACAATGAGATTGCAGTAGCTTTTAGCTCACAATAAGAATATCACCCAAATGGGAACTGTGTGAAATTGGATCTAAGCGTCCTTCAGGCGTCATTAGAGGTTGTCAGGCAGAGGCTGAAAGACTTGTCAGGGAGGGTTATAAAAATAGCATTTTCCTCCATCTGGATTTTCTAGAACACAGATCCTGAGGCAACAGTTGAAGTGCTAGTGCTTGGGAGATGGCAGACCTAGCAGAGAGAGAGGGAGCAAACACGGAAGTGACACAAGGAATTCTGTGACACGAGGAGAGATGAGGTCCTCTCTCCCTTGGACCATGGAGAAGCAGAGCAGGGCACCTAGAAGGTGAGGGGGTTTTTGGTTTGGGGTTTTTTGCATAAGAAAGATGTCAGGGCGGGGCTTTAAAGAGACACCGTGCCTCAATTTGTTTGTGGGAGCAAAAACATAGAGGACTTTTAGGTCAAAATTTGCGATGGGGGATAACTTCCCTGCACTTCTGAGGTTGATCATGTGGCAGCTTTGAAAGCTGCTCTCCGTCAGATCCCATGCCGTGTGTGTGGCGTTTTGTCCAATCGGGAAGTGACGAGAAGAGCCAGAACTGCTCTGCAGTAGGTTGGTCAGCTATGCTGCTTTCAGGTGTCCAAAGGCGGGTAGGAGCCAGGATGCCGTCGGCAAGTGACATGTTGGTTTCAGGTAGAGGAGCCCTGTGGGCACAAGCAGTGACAGCTGAAGAAGACAGCTGTGGGTCTAGGAGACATGTGGCTTCGAGGAAACCTGGGGAGGCATATGAAACTTGTGTCCAACGCAGTATTCACGTATAAAATGTTGAACTAGGCCAATGTTTTGCAATGTCTATTGTGGTACATGAGATAACTTTAGGTGGACTGTGAATGAATGAATACATTTTAAATATTAGGTGTTCGTTTTAATGTGTTATTAGGATAAAATAACTAGTACTTCAGCATAATACTATTACATCCAAAACAACAACATAATTTTTCCCTTGCACATAAACTTTTAAGGATGAAAATTAGAATCAATTTAAAGAGAGATATTAAGTAAGTCACAATACAGGTTACATGCAGATGTGACAAAAGTTGCTCTGTAATGACTGACGTTTAGAAATGCCAGACCAGATGCTCCTTCCCATTTTAGTGTTCATGACTCAGTGAATGACTTCACAGCTTTGTCCCAGTGGTGGCAACAGCTGCAAAGATTTTGAAAACTCGGGGCCCCCGTCCTCCCATGTGCGAATTGCTTTGGCTTCGATTTGGTTTTAGAACCCTGTCCTTTTTCTCAATAAAGCTCTGCTGGCCTCCAAGTTTGGTTTTTTAGTGCCCCATTTTGTTCTTTCATTAAATATTTATGTTCTACAGTCCCTTAAAGTGGGAAGAAAAAGTAAACCCACCAGTCATTTGTAGGAGGACTTATTCCCTCTCTCCACGATGAAGCATTACCGCTGGCCCAGACGATCCGTCTTCATCCTTCGTTAGAGTGCGGTACTCACTGAAGTGGTTTCTGGACGAATCAGGTGTTGCTGGGCTTGCAGGTTCTGTTGGGGGTGATACTGAATCAAATGTGTTCTTGATGTCTAGATGAATCATGCCTTAGATTTTCTTGCTTGCATTTGTGTTAATTTCTCAAACTAGCTGGCAAAAGAGATGGAAGCTTACTGAGAGAGCATGCTAGAATGTGGATACTAATGCTGAGATGGTTTCTCACGAAGCACACCTGACCTTAAATACACACCTAAGTGAATAATTGCAAGACTTTACTCTTTTTAATGAAACTGAATGGATGAAAATGAAAATGTATGAAAAGATGAGGGCATATTTTTTATGACAGCACTGAAAACTTTTTACAGGAGAGTAAAATAAAGGCAAAACAGCATGGCCAGGACACAAACTAGTAAAAATCCACCTGAACTAGATCTGGGACATTTTGTTAAACTGTCCCTTTCCTACAGATAACAGCCAAGGTTTCTTGATATAATTTTGAAAATGATTTCAGGGATACCACCCCAATTTTTTACAGGTGATTTTCATTTTTTTAAATGCTATTGTGACAAAGTTCTTTTCATGACAAAGATGTAAAGGTAATAATAATAATAACTACTATTTATTAAAGCACCCATATGCTTTATATATCGGCACTATATATACAAGGGCTGTCCAGAAAAGAGTCCAGCCATAAATGCCTCCATTTCTCATAGCATGTGGCTGGATACTTTCCGGACAGCCCTCGTATACTGCAAGCATCATTTCATTTAGTTCTCATCAGGACCCCATGAAATGAGTATTAGTATTTTCATTTTACAAAGAGGAAAATACGGCTGATTAACTTAGCAAAGATGGCACAATCGTGATTTCTATTCGTTGTTGGCAAAGCCTGTGCTTCTAAACCATTATGCTGCTCCCCAAAGCCAAGGCCAGAGCGCAGCCAGAGCAGACTCGTAGATCAGCTTGAGATGTATCCCCCGGTCACTGCAGGAAGTAAGGGACTGGAATCGTGAACGTAAATCAGGAAAATTATAAGAAGTGGATGTTGCCAATCCAGGCTGACCTTCCTTTTGGAAGATGACCTGGATAAGAGCTCTGTGGACTGGTTAACCTGTCTCTTTCCCATGACCCCACTCTTCTTGATTGGAAGGAGTATTTGAGATACCATTCACACCTGATCCATAGTGACTCACTTTCCATTTTAAATAGCCAAATGGGTCACAAGAGATAAAATGTTAGGAAGATACAGCCTTGAAGAAACTCTGGATCCTGAAATGAAAGCTGAAGCCTATTTTTCTCCACCTCCTTGCTCAGGAGTGTATTAATAGCTTGAACTATTACACTTCTATGAGAATGAATGGAAATCATTTCAATGTTGACAAAAGATACAGGATCTGAGTCCTAGGAAAGAGAGATGGAAGAGACAGACACTCTGAGAAGGAATCCTAGGAACAGACAGTAATAGTAATAGATCTAAATTAAGGCCAGGAGGCCCTGCTATTTCAGCACCTTGGCTGTAATGATGGGAAAGGAAAACGGAAGCAATTACCGGCTGGAAGCACAGAGACTTGAGTTGGGAAAGTGAATTGGGAAGACAGAAGGTGAGAGTAGAGAATGAGCTGTTTGTTTCTATACGTTGGTTTTAGTTGGCTCACCGGAAGCTCTGACCACACCAGCGGCCGACACACATTTGTAGAAAGCAGAGGCGACATGGGGATTATTTGATGGTCAAGGGGCCACATTCTTGTAGGGTGGTCATGGGTCCCCGCAGTGTAAGAGCAGCCCTACCTTCTCCCGAGGATTGGGGTCAATTACACCTAGAGGTGATGGTGGCTCATTTCTAGGTCATTTGTTTTTTTGGGAGGAGAGAACTGAAGTAACTGGGCATCAGCGATAGCTTCAAGTTTAATGTCAGCTTTCCTCTTCTGGAATGTAGTTCCTTAAAGCTTAGAAAGTACATTTTTGCACCTGAAGGATGTTTCTGATTACTCAGAAACAAGCCACACAGTTTTATTTTCCTGGGCTAAATAACTGAAGATTGATGAGAAGCTTTATTCCAGCTTTTTTCCTGTGTGTACATTTCGGATGGAATTGTAGGTAACACACTTAGAATGTTTTTTCTCATCATTTACATTTTTTGGAGGAAAATTTATATGTTTCAAGGACCATGAAACAAAGGAGAGAAAAACAACTTCACAGACCAGAAGTTACTTTCAATACCTACTTAATGGCTCTATATTTCAATTTTGTTCTATCTTCTCAAATTCATTTTATGGAGCTGTGCTGTTATGTGTGAACGATGCTATAACTTCAGACAAGGAAATACATATCTTATTATGTTTTATTTTCCATAATTGAACCCTCTACAATAGCATTGTTTCAGAAATAAAGACAAATGATTTAACTTTTTAATTAAGCTTTAAAATCCCTAATTAAATGTCTACATTGCAAGGAACCATTTTAGTCTAAATTGTCTTTAGATTGTTGTGTGTGGATTTTCCTATTGCATTGTGACTGCCAGAGAAAGTAACAAAAAGCTGTAAATCAAATTCACACTTTGTAATTGGTACCATTAATGCATCTTTCATTATCCAGCAAGACAAGAACAGAGAACATTTACTAAGTCAGGTAAAAACATAAACTCACTCATGTTGGTTACAAGTGCCTTCTCTTAGGCGTGAAAGTTTGGGAGTTTATTGGGCAATACGTACCTGTGTAACTGGTGACCTGGGAAACTTACCGGGACCTGACCAAATGGCTGGTTGGGTCTCCCTGGGTCCTGGTTAATTTGTAACATTTGAAAGTGGAATTTTGATAACAGACTTAGTTGATAAGACTCATGAGTACCCACATTTATCCACTACCTATTATATACCTGACGTTATACCTAGTCCTTTGTATACATTCTCACAGTTAACTGCCTATCAGGGAGATAGAGTGTGTTTTTGTCTGTCTGGGGAAACTGAAGCTTAGAGAGGTCAAATACCCTATTGAAGGTGACGCAACCAGAAGGTGGCAGAGCAGGGATTCAGAGTCAGATTCTCAAACATAATTGTGTGTTACAACATCCTTTGCTGTAAAATTAAAACCAGAGTGAGATATACTGCGTACTTAGTTAGGTTTGCACAAATTAAATAGGGATACTACCAAGAGATGGCATGGACATGGGATCAGTGGAACTCTCACTCTGTCTCCCAGTAACCTAGGCCCTGAACTTCTCACTTCTGATTCGTGGGTCACTTCCTCTCATCTGTCACCACTTCCCAGGGATTCAATCTACTATTCTCTCTTCTCAAAGCTGCCTTGATTTTGTGGCATGTCTTTTGCCTCAAGACAGGCTGGGAAGTATGCAAAAAATGCACAAGGGTTTAAATACCTGGGTTGTAAAAATCTTGCTAGTATATGAAATTGGGACATATAGGAAGATCGTGGTATGTAAATGTTCTTGAATTTGGTAGGTCGTAGGATAGGCATGATTATATCACATTGTATCTGCATAAGACCAAGACAGCAGGTATCAGCTGACAGTCTATACCAGAAAAGGGCTGGATTCAGCTGGAAGTGAGGGTCATGTTCTGACATGACTTGGATTGTATATGTGTGGCCAGCACTCACACTCCTACTTGAGTATCATCTACTTTCAATCAACCCTGTCTGTGTATACTGTAGGCTAATGGAGCATGGATGCGATGAAAACGCTGTGCAAACCCTTCTTATTGAAGGACGTTGCTATGAGAATTTAAGGAATGCGATGGGAAGTACCTGTGAACTGTGGAAGTTAGATTTTGCTGGGAATAAACAGGGATACAGAGCTTGGTGAGACTAGCTCTACTTCTGGCTCTACAGGAGGCTGCTACCTGCAGTGGGTGTGATGTCCTCAGGTAAATAAAAGTGATCACAACCTAAGGCTATGGAGCCTGTCACGGAAATTGCCTGGGCCCTGGTGTCTCTCCTACAAAAGAGGAGTATCTGGGGGAGGGAGGTAGTCACATAGCTTCTTTACCTTCCCACTTCTAAGGAAATCTGCAAAGAGGCCCTTTGTGTCCATAGGGGACCCTGTGGTGAGCCAGGCAGAGTCCTCCTTAGGGCCTGAGCCACTCATTTGCCCAGCTTTTGGGATTGTTAGCAGCTGGTGTCTCTCAGCTGACTCATCCCTGGGACTTGCCTTCAGTGCAACGTGAGTCTCCCCATTCAAGGTCCCAACCCTCCCTGGGGGTGTTCTGCATCCAAAGACTGGTCAGTGCAGTGGTGTGAAATCCTGTTCTCTGGCCTCCGTTCAGGAAAATCATGAAGGATCATCCTACCTCCAGAGTGGCCCCTGGGACTGGCTAAGGTTACACACTCTGGGGTTTACTATATCGTCACTAAAGAACAGAGGCTTGAATAAGAAGATTCCACCTTCTAGTTGCGATAAGGCCTTAAGCTAGTGCCTATCTTTGGATATGAAGAACTACTTCAGAAAAATCACATATAACTTGTTTGGAGTACTTAAATTTGCTTTACATGTAGTAACTCATTTAATCTCTTAAGATTGCCATAGATAGGTGCTTGAAATTGAGGATGAGGCGATTTCAGCTCCATTGTGTTCATCTCTTTATCCTCAGTGGTGCCTTTTATGTACTATAAAATGTTTTAAAAATTAAAAAAACTGAGAATGGGAAAGCTACTTTTGCTACTCATAGAATAAATATTGATCTACATTGCTGGTTTTATAATCACCCATTCTTGTAAATCTAGGAAGGAATAGAAGACAATACAATAATAGTTGGGGTGTTTTAGGGAATATTCTCGTGACTTGGTTATTCTCTTGCAAGCATCTGAAATGGACACTGTTCTCCAGGGCTGACGTAGCCAAATCTCCTTGGTTTAGACTTTAGACTTGCTCATGCCAGTGCTATTATGCCAGATGCACCTGTAGGTATTCTCTGTTTGGGGCAGACACTCTTATTAAAGTTTTTGTTCTTTTTAGATGTTTCTTAAAATAAAAAATTATTGAATTAACGTTCTAAGTTTGTTGTTCAGGATGTTTGCTGAACAACTGCTTTCTCTTTTGCTTTTATTACTTTGCTCCTCTCCACCCTTTCTCCCTCCTCATGCTTACTTTCTATTCTCACCTCCTTCCCTCCTGCCTTTGGGTGGTTCTGTCTCCATCTCGATCTTCTTTAGTTTATTTTCTAATTTTTCATTTTTTTCTACCTGTTTCTGCTTTTACCCACTTTGATCCCTCATTTACGTAGTCATTCTGTATTTTAATTAATAATGAGTATCACTGCTCTGCAAGGGAGGCTGCAAAGAAACTTCAGAATTGTTGCTTCTTTCTTTCTTTCCTCTTTACTAAGAGGCACAGCTTTGGGATCATCTCTGGACTTAAATACCAGTTCTGATTTTTCTTCAGTTCCTTACAAGTGCTTTATTAAGAGATCAAGTTGGAGAAATGGATCCACAGTAGTCTCAAATGCCCAAAGAATAAAAACATTCGTTTGCAAGTAGAATTAATTTTATGGTCATCAAAGCACAAATTTGTTCACTAGCCTGAGCTCAGAGGACACAGCCTGTATCTTATCCATTTTGTGTATTTGCATCTCCAGTGCCCTACACTTGTTTGGAATAAGGTAAGACCCTTGGGCGCTTTAAATAAAGGAGTGACGTGGTCAGATGCATCCTTGAAAAGTTAATCTATTGTTAGTATTTAGGTTGGAATGTGGGTAGGAAGATACAGAATTTGAGATTCGAGGGGAGAAGGGAGTGGAGAAAGAACATGGACATGAATTATTTTATTAGAGAAGTCTGAATGGATGAAGACAATGTAATTTTGCTGTCATTGTTGTGTTGGCGGTGGTAGCAGAACTTCCATAAAATAGAAGAGACCTACATTTGAACTCAGTGGGGGAATGGCTTAACCATCCATTAGAGTGAACTTGAAGATAGAAAAGACAATGGGAAAAAAGTATCAAACAAGTTCCTAGAGGAGGTGGGATGGAGTCAAGGACATAGGTGGGGAGTCCTGAAAATCAATAGGCTTGTGTTTTCTGTGAAAAGAAGGAAGGTCAGGTTAGGTGTGTGTTTGTGTGTGTGTGTGTGTTTAGAGGCTGGAGGGTAGAGTGCTGAAAGTTGAGATAATTAGTGTCAAATGGCCCAGATTGTGGTTCTTACCACTGGCTGCTGCACATTAGAATTACTTGGGGAGCTTTAAAAACATTCTGACATGTAGATTCCATGCCAGGCCAATTAAATCAGTCTCTAGGGGTTGAGCCCAGACCTTAGTATTTTTAAATACTCCCGATGTGAGTCTAATGTGCAGCCACAGTTGAAAGCTACTGGCCTATATCTTCTTAGTAGCATGGCAACAATGCTTCCTGTGGTGAGCAAGGAAAGTAGTGCAAGAATAAGACAAAGATTAGGAGAGGAATAATTTAAGTGACTGGGAAAACTCAATGGAAAGTCAATACAGTATACTTAAAATGTTTTCAGGAGTTCAGGAGGCCCAAATGATATTAAATAGTTAGAAACACAGAGAATTCAACCCATGTGGCATTGCAATGCTCGATAGCAATGCTTGACAGCTCAGGGGTGGGGACAATAAACATTAAGGTCAGAATACAGTATAGGCATTGTTAATAGTTCCCAAATCATGCAGGGCATCAGAATAAGCCAAGAATCTTTCAAAAGATACAAGTTCCAGGAGCCTACCTCCAGAGAGCCTCTTTTAGCTGATCAGTAAGTCTGGATTGGGGCTAGCAATCTATATTTAAGGTAAGTAGGGCAGCCAGTGCAGAGGGGAGTGCAGGAACAACTGAAATAGTCGGTAGACAGAAGGTCAAGGAAAAGGGGTGGGAGGATTCTGATGATAGACAGCACTGACGTAGCAGACACTGACATTTAGCTGGGTAGAGAGGTAAAGAGGGTTAGACGGGCACAGAAGAGGAAGAAGCTGAGCAGGAGCTAAGAGGGAAAGCCACAGTGGGGTACTGCAATGGGTGACTCCACATGTATCTGTTGGAATCCTAACCCCATGTGATGGGGCTGGGAGGTAGAGCCTTTGGGAGGCAACGAGGTCATGAGGATGGAGCCCTCGTGAACAGGACTAGTGCCCTTATAAAAGGGGTCCCAGAGGGCTCCCTCATTCTCTTTCTACTATGTGAGGGCACGGTGAGAAGTCAGCAGTCTGCTCCCTGGAAGAGGGCTCTCCCCAGAACCTGACAAAGCTGTACCCTGATCTCGGCATTTCAGCCTCCAGAAGTGTGAGACATGAATGTCCGTTTTTTAATAAGCCACTCGCTCTAAGGTATTTTGTTACAGTAGCCCAGACTCAGGCAAGTACAGCACTGCTGGAGGAAGGGGAGGGGGATTCAGACAATGAGGTACTCTGGCAAAATGGCGTGCTGAGACTGGTGGGAGAGTGGAAATTCAGGGTCTAACTTGGGATTTTATCTCATATCTCCTCATTTCAAACCTCCCCTTCTTGCCTGAGACAGAAACCGGGACCTAAGAATGCACAGTAGGGCACTGTCTTGGTTTTCTAGGGCTGGATGGCTTCAACAATAGAAGTTTATTTCTCACAGTTCTGAAAACTGGGAAGTTCAAGATCAAGGTGCTTGCTAATTTGGTTTCGGGTGAGAACTCTCCTTCTGGCTGGTAGATGGGCAGGGGGTAGGGAGGTGGGGAAGAGAGAAAGAGAGACTCCTCTCTGGTCTCTTCTTATAAGGACATGAATTCTCTCAGATTAGGGCCCCAGGGACCCTATGGTCTTATTTAACCTTAATTACTTTCTGAGAGGCCCCATCTCCAAATACAGCCACAGTGAACTTGAGAGCTTCAACATATACAATGGGAGGAGCGGGCTACAGATATTTAGTCAATAATATGACCAGGCTGACACAATTCAGCCTGTACCAGGCATCAAACCCAGGCCTATGGTGCTGAAACTTTTCTGCCAAAAGAAAAACAACAACAGAAATATGCTTTTTTGGTGGCTTTTCAGAAATCAAAACAAATCTTCCAATAGTCTCCCAGCTCAGGCCTAGGTTAGAGATGGTGTGACATATGCTAAACCGGCCTTCCCAAGCGACTTTGCCATCATTGCTAGTTCCTGACCGAAGGTTCTAGGTCCTACAGGGGCTGCTGTCTATACTCGTACACTGTCCCCTAACTGCCTCAGGAATGGCAAGCCTGGCTTCATAACCTAAACCCACTTCCTTTTTGAACTTAGGTGAGAAAAGAAAAATTGGATCCTTAGCATCATGGGTGTTTAGAATCCAAATGAGTAATTTCACAGGGCAATTCCAACTTGCTATATATTGATAGGGTATTCATATACCCAACACTCAGTGTGAAGAAAGAAAAAGAGATTTGGGGGACTTAAGCTATCCTTGGTGATTTCAATGACTGGGGTTTGCTGTTAGTTATTCTCCTGTTTGTATCCTGAATGCTGAAGGAGAAGAACATTCTCATTATCACTTCTCAGAGTTTATCCCAGAAGCCTCCTGGAACCACAGCTGTGTAGGAATTTGATGCAGGCCCAAAGGTGCCATGGTTTTAATTCCTGCTTTTAAAACAACTCCATGGAGGTATAACCAGCATGCCATTAAACTCACTCATTTTTCTTGTACAAGTCAATGATTTTTAGTAATTTTAGAATTGTATAGCCATAATCGCAATGCAGTTTTGGAATATTTCCATTACCCTAGTGAGGCCCCTCCTGCCCTTTTACAGTTAACCTCTGTACCCTTGCCCTGGACAATTGCTAATGTGCTTTCTGTCTCTATAGGTAAATGCCTAAGGGCTTTTGCTATTGCTTATTTCTATTAACAGGTCCTATACTTGTATATACTGTTATGACTAAAGACTAAATCCTTCTAGAAGTATTTTATTGCCTTGCAAGTTTTGTCTTTCAAGTTTGGCACATGTCTCTTCAGTCAAGGCACAGTAGAGGTGTACAGAGGTCCCTTTTATTTTGAATCTGTGTTTTTCATGGCATTTAGAAAAGTCTGGTCCTGGCAGGCCTGCCAGGCATCTTCTGCAAGAAATGGGAACTCACCCTAAGAAAAGAGAGATTCTGCAATGCTTGCAATACCTGCCTCTCACAGTTTTCTCCCACCTCAGTTTCCTCCTGTGCTCATCTAAAACTGGATTACTTTATTAAAATATACAATTGCTCACATTCTATATTTCATCCAATCCCCCAGTCCTCTTATTTCGTCATGTATTGTGCAATTCAAAAAATTCTACTTCCTGGACATATGTCAGTAAAATAAAGATTACCATGATGACTTTTCCTTCCAATCTCCTAAGTTTCTGGGTTAATTCTAGTTGTGATGGTTTTTAAAGTCAATTTAGTAATCAGGTCAATTTAATAATGTTGGAAAAAAGTCTAAAGTCAACTTTCTTCTGATATATTACTCCTTTTGCTAAAGGTTAAGTCATGCATTTACTTAACCTACTAGCCTGTCCACTGCTTTATAGGTAATAATTACTTTAGAAATTCTTGATGCAGTCAAGTCTGTCAGATGATGTAAAGAAAGTGTGGCAAGTCTGCTTGTTAAAAGTGAATTATTCCTTCTTATTTCTAAGGACTGACAATCTTTTATTATTTCTGACACCTACAAGGGGACAAATGGGTAGTCTAAGTAAATTGATTTTATTACTTTGGAAATGGAAGCCCATTATTTTCATTCCAGTAATTTCACCAATGGTCATCACATTTAAATAATTTTTTCTAAGAGAGTCCTTTCTGTCTATCTCTTTATGTTTTTCACAGAAAGTGAAATATGTAGTTTATTGCAAATATGATATGTGAAAAGGCAGAGGTAATGCTGTGGATCAAAAGGACATGAGCTTTTCTTTACAGTATAATTGAAACATGAATAGTAAACATAAATCCCACATTTAACTGTATGCTGTCAAAACGAGATGGAAAGTATCATTCAGACTATTCTTTTATCTATACCCAAAGCTCTCCTAAGAGACGCAGTCCACACACAATTTATAATCTTTTTCTTTTTGTACTTTGCACATGTGTTAACTATTTTCATGTACCTTTTTTACACCACATATCAGAATGCTTTGGATTATACCCTTCACATCAGCATTCATAGTTTGAAATACTTACAGGTGGAAAAAAAAAACAAACCTCATGAACCTCATGTGAAGATAAATGCAGAGATTGGGGGTAATGCATCTAAAAGCAGAGAATGCCAAAGATTGCCAGGAAGTGACCAGAAGATAGGAAAGAAGCATGGGACAGAATCGCCCTCACAACCCTCAGAAGAAACCATCTCTGCTGACACCCTGATCTTGAACATTTTGCCTCCAGAACCGTAAGACACTAAACTTCTGTTAAGCCACCCAGTTCTGGTGGCTTTGTTATGGCAGCCCTAGCAAATTAATAGACAGTGTTTTTACAAACTTCTCTGTGCCAGTTTCCTGCAACATAAAGTGATAATAATATTGACTTTCTAAGTCTCTGTGAAGATTAAATGGTTGATGACTATAAAATGCTTAGAATTGTACCTGCCACATAGAGGCATAGGACAGACATTACTGTTGGGTTGAATGGACAACCATTTCCATTTACTTCTCATGGGCTAAATACTAAATAGCATCTGATTTGTAAGTTGAGTCCTTCTACTTACTTGAAGGTCAATAATTCCCTCCTAATATGGGAAAATAGAAAACAGATATTCTTTTTGGTTTAGCATGGTGGAAGTCAGAGGTATAAAAAAGGAGATAGAGCAAATCAAAGTGTTAGTTTAAGAAGGTTGAAACTGGGGTGCTTTTTCCCAGGAGCTTAGAGTTTCGGAAGAAAGAATAATGATTCTAAGTATGTAAGTGGCAACATATCAATATTTCTAGAAAAAGAAAGAAGAGTTGTTAGAGTTTAGTGGCTTGGTAATCATGGGCCCACTCTTCCTTAGGTGATGGGCATGTATGTACCCCAATGAATACCAAGTGGGTGGGCTTTTGGGAGTCCAGTGTCGACCACAAGAATAAAAAGACTAAAAATAGGCAGAATCCAGTAGTATAGTGATGAGGGCACAGATTCTAGATAGAGGCCATCTGTGTTTGAATCCTGACTCAATCACTTACCAACTGTGTGACTTTGGGACATATTTATCCTCCCTGTACTTTGTTTCCTCACGTATAAAATGACAATAATAGCAGTGCTTGTTTCTTCCAGTGCCAGCTACTTGGAGTTAAGTATGCATCAGTGAGTAAAACACACATAGTTTTTGCCTACCTGGAACTTTCAAACTTTGAGAGAGATAGACACCAAACAGAGAAAAATGAATATTTATTACACGTGATAGGGACAAATGTATTATGGAAAATGCTTAAAACAGCACCTCACACCTCGTTAGCAACGTGTACGTGTGAGCATTTACTCATTACTTCTAGCAGCGGTGTTCTGACCACACATGATCCCTGCAGTTTCCGGTTCCCAGCTCTTTGGAAGTATCTCAGCTCCTCTGCATTTCTGAGCTGACTTTTCTGCTCTTCCCAGAGAGGCTGAGAACTCTGGTATACCTCCACTGAAGTTCTTTTGCCAGGGCTAGTTTCCATTGCTAGCAATCTGAGAACTCTAACTGATAGAGTAGCTCACACGGTGGTTGTAAGGATTAAATAAGATTCTGTATATTGAGCATGTATATTCTCAATCAGTATACACTCCGGAAGGGGTGACCTGGGTCTGTCAAAAGTAGAAAAGATAGCATCAGACAGGGAGCAAGCTAATAAGCAGAAGTAGACAGAGAAACATTAGCACATGAGTATAGTATAAGGAAGACCCAGAGGACTGGCATGATGACAGAGGAGGGCTAGCTTCCACGTGCAGGGTCAAAAGTTGGACATTGGTGAGCAGGTCAATCTGAGAAATGTGCAGAATGAGGACTTGAATGGCGTGAATGAAAGGCATTGTTTAATTGTTGATGGGATTGCCCAGAAGCTTTAACTGCGTGTACACACTTCTATTCAGAAGCAAACTCTTTCTTCTTTTTTATGTGTCACCTGAGGAAGAATTCTATAAAAACAACCTTTGAAGAATATGGTCTTAATCCTTGGCATAAAGAACTACAAACAATAAAAAAAAATACCAAGAATAGTAGAGACATTTGTTTGATACTAATCCAAGAAGACTCATTATTGTAAGTTGCAAAGGTATACATTTTAAACCCAGGAGGAAAGGTAATATTGTTCTGATAGATGCAATGTCATAAATACACACATGCATATTCATAGGTTGCCAATTATTCTTTTGAAGCTGTATAAATTAAATTACACATTTGAAAATTAAGAACGGAAAACATGATACATATGGGAAACTCCTCGGCATTCTGAGATAAAAATTAAATGAAAAAGGATTACTGCAAAAGCTCTTTTTTTCTGTCAAGTTTACTTCTATTCAATTTTCTTTTTTTTCTTTCTTTTTTTTTTTAACAGCTCCAAGTTTATTTAGATTTTTTTTTTTTAAGGAAACAAGAGGAGAGGGCAACAAATAAAGCAATTTATCTGAACATTTAAAAATTCTCACATACTCTTTTTACATTGCAATGTTACATGGTCCGTCTCAAACTTTCTATTTTGCATTTACACAATATACATTTTGTAGAATAAATTTGTTTAATGGCTAAGACTTTAAAATTTCTCTGGTTTGCACATGCATTTAAGTGATTATTGCGATCTTACCAAATCCTACTCAGTGCTTTTAACCACTCCCATAACCCAGCTATCGTTTGGGCGGCAGGAAACAGGACTGTAACCTTTACAGGAGTGCCAAACTAATCTCTTGAACATAATCTCTTATCCTGAATCAATGGGCTGAACAATAGTCAGCTCCAGCACGGTCTACCACGCCTTCAGCCCATCAACATTCATTCTACAAGTGTTTATGTACTATTTTTTTCCTGGTATGGGGTGGATCCGGTGAATTAATAGTTACACAGTGACTCTCCATACAAAGCATTCAAGCTAGTGAGGAAGACCGACAACAAAAAGAAAAACAAAGGAATATAGTTTGCAGATTTGGTGTGGGCTCTGAGGAAACGGAGCTGGTGAACAGAGATGGGGAATGCAGGGAGGGGAGGCACTGGGGAGGGCAGACCTGTTTAGATGGGGTCTCCTCAGAGACAAGGCCTTCTCTGCAGACTGAAGGATGCAGAGGTGCATGAGGCCGGGCCCCAGGCCTCAGGAAGGTCATTGTCAGATGTTAAAAGGCAGTTGCGGTGCCTGTGGCCGGGCACTGAGGTGGGATGTGTGCGTGGGGGGTGGGCTGTTTGTGGGGTGCCTGCTGCCGGACTTGGATCATTTCCCAGGCTGGTGGCTCCCGTACTATCTTTTCTTTATTACAGTTCTCACACTCTCTTGTGTTGATGAGGGAATGACGTGACGCTAGCAGAGTCAAAAGCAAGCAGGGACATTGTCTCTGGTCCCAAATGGGAGCCCTGTCTTGACCGAAGACCCTGTGGCCAACCATCTGGATTCTCTGAGAGTTTTGGCACCGTCTTCATCTGCCCTTTTTAGTGTCATTGGTCTTCTGATTCCTCCTTACCCTTCCTGGGCTCCTGAGATGACAAACTGTAAACCTTCCTGAGACCTTCTTCTCCCCTGAACTCTCACATAGAGTTAGCCCATTGTCCATGCCAGCGTTCCATCAGCCCTACTTCTTCCAGTTAAAAAAAAAGTGGAAAAAAAGGCAATTATAATTAGACAGAAAAGTGTTAATTATCAATGAAAAATTATGGCAGAGGACACAGAAAGCCCCTCTGGAATTTGATAGTCTAGGCCATAATGTACAATCCTGGCATCTGGGGGCAAGCAGCAGGAAGCATCCTTTTTAAGGCGCCCCTACCCTCTGCACCCTGCACAGAGGAACACTAACTGGCAGGCTCCTTACACTTGACTGTAGGTCTCTGGCTCGATGCTACAAAACTAGGGTAACAAGTCCACAGGGATGCTGAGGGCTGGCAGGAGGGGTGTGGGGGACACAGTGATGAGCTATCTTAGGTTGGGCACCCTAGAAGCAGAGACTTAAGTGTGTGATTTATTGTGGGGGAGCTCTTCAGGAAGGACCTATTACGGGGAGAGCAAGGGAGAAAAGGTGAAGGAAAAGAGTCACGAAGAACGTAGTCTCAAGTCAAATCTAGCTTTGGTTTGAACCAGGGATTGGGGATGCGGACTGGGATCCATAAACTTCACCAAAAGTTGACCCCTCTGAGGCATGGAGTTTGCTTTTGAACCCCAACATACTTCAGTCATTGGTTGCGAGCTAACTGCACAGCTCCTGGGGTGAAAGTCCAGGGGTGGAAGTTCCATCAGCACAGGGGCTCCCTCAGTGCTTGCAGCTAGAGATGAGAGTACAGCTCTGGGAAAGGGACCTGAGGGGGGGTGGACTACCCCACATTGACTTCAGGGAGTTTTAAAATTTGGTGCCCTTTTAAAAATTAATTGTCATTTCTTAAATTGTGGTACACTGAAAGGGGACCTCAGTAATTCTCCTGTAATCTCCCTCTCCTTTTATGGCCCTGATGAGAATTAAATTTTAGATGGAGATGGATTAGACAGAGGCAAAAGCAACTTTGAATCTAAAACACTGTTGAAGGAGGTCATCAAGAGGGCACGCCTGCCGGTTGACTCAAGAGCTGGACCCAGGCAATAGGAGGCTCCTCACTCCCTCCCCTGTGTAACTGGAATGTACATTTTGCTCACCATTCCCACAACTGGAGCCATTTTTAAAAATGCAGCCTTGAGAGAGCAATGTGTTGCTGAGACCCTCTGCACTGAACATGTGACTGATCCCAGTGAAGTCCTCCAGATAAGCTTTTAAGATTCTGGTGGGCAGGTGTGAGGGTCTGCTTATCTTGTGAACGTCCAAGACAAGCCCCGTACATAAGTTTCCTTGCTCATTAAGCCGGTCAGTTATCAATCTGGAGTGGCCTGCCTCTTTCTTTGGTCTCTCTTTGCCTTCTGTGTCTGTGAGCCAATTGCCAATCTCACCTCAGAAGCTCCCGATGTTTGGTGAGCCAGCCAGGAGGTGAAGACGTGAGACTTGGGAAAGAGGCCTTCGCGGGAGAAAGCCTGAGTGGACTTCCAACCTCTGTGTGAGCATGGGTGGCCTATTAGATGCTTATGAAAGGACTGGCACATGAGCAGGGGATGCCCATAAAACACCAGCTGGTTTAATGTATTTGCTTGGGGCACTGTGCACAGTGTGCTGTGACAAAGAAAAGGTGTGACTGACTGTCGCAGTGGGCTGGTTCCTCGTGTGGGCCGCTTGATTGGCCATTGATGCACAACTAGCAGCTGAAGCTCAAGTGAGAAGTTGGATGAAGAGTTGGGGTTAGGGAAGGATGGGTGGTTGTTCATATCCTGCTAGCTTGGGGCTGGCAGACAGTGGAAGAGCAGGTTAGTAAATTGATGACCTTAGTGGGACATTTTGCAAAGCCACAAAGGGACAAACTGCCATGGATTAAGGCGTGAGTGCTTGTTACAAAGCCTGATCGAGATGCTAAGAGATGGGATCCCTGGGAAAGTGAGGAGAATGGAGGTGACAATGTTGTGGGGATTGGCAAAGAAAGGGACTGAACTCCCCTTGCTGTCCAGTCTGACGCCTAATACAAAGAAAGACGAGCACAGCAATCACAACCCCAGCCGGCAGGGTGGCCCCCGATTCACAAATCATTGAGAATTAGACAGGCAATCTACAATCCTATCTTAGAAGACCCTAATGGGGTCACATTCAGTGCAGTAGTGAAAGCTAAAGTGCTCCAGTCCACCCCCAGAACCCAGTTTGGAACACTGACATCCATGCAGAAAGCAGATGATGGACAATTACAATGTTGGACAATCTGTTGCTGATCTTAGAAAAACTGACAAATTCCAGGAATGGGTATGAGCTATGGGAAAGACCTGAAACAGAAAGGAGACCCAAAAAGCCAAAGGCTATTTCCATTGGCTGTAAAGGGTCTGGGAAAAGTAATCTGGGAGCAAATGTGGTTTGACCTCGCTGCTCCTGGGACCCCACTTGAAAGGATAAATGCTGTATCGGTCACCTTGTGGAAAGCCTTAACACCTAAACAGCAGCTCAGAGCCGTCCCACCTCCCTCGACCATCCCTGATGGCCTACCTGCTCCAGCAGAGGTCTCAGAGCTATAGTCCTATTTGGGAAGGGTGCCTTCCATGGTCTAAGATGCAGGCCAAGACTGCCTCCACATAAGGGAGTGGTCTACCTCTTTCTTCAGTTTCTCTCTGCCTTCCAGGTCTGGAAGAGGGCCAGTTTCATTTCACCCAGGAAGCTCCCAAGATTTTGAACCAACAAATATCAAAGTGTCCCTCCACTACAATCAAGTTCAAGGTCTACTATCTAAAGATACAAAAAAGTGGAAAGTCCCATGAGAAAGCTGACGGATGGGCAGTAATGGAACACCAAAAAAACGTAGTCTCTGAGGAAGGTTGCCCTATGAATTTTCTTCCATGGTAGGTAAATCTGTAATGTGAGAAGGAGCCATGAGCTCTCTTATCCTGATTCTACCCCTAAATAGGGGCCTCACCTAACTAGCTCCCTTTGGCTTCGATTTCATGCTTGCCGAGCCATTGTGTGACTGTGATTTGGTTTCTCGAATAGATCTGCCTGTGGTGAGGGGAGGTTTTGTCATACCAGCAGACACATCACAGATGAATACAACAGGTTTCTTGCCGACAAGGAACAGATTGTATCCCTGTTTGTACTGCACTCACTTGTGAGTTTGGTTTGCTCTGGTCATTTTCTCTACACCTCATCAACCTTGTGACAAGGTTATAATCAGTGTACAAAGCTAAGGATTAGAACTGGAGCCATGGTAACCGACCCCAGTTTCTCTGACTTCCGTGCGCTGCATGCAGCTCTCCTTAGCTTTAACATATGGATGCTCAGAGGAGGATGGAGAAGTCTTTGGATCTTTCGGTGTTCGTGGTGAAGATAGCATTTGACTTTGGTCATTATGAATGTGTATGTCCAGGAAGAACACCAACCCCACAGACATGGTAAGGGGCAAAGCTTCTACCACGCCACAGGTGAACCACTTTGTAGATGATGAGACAACAGAGGACAGCATGATAGTTTAAATCTCCAGCACAGGAAAGGATTATTCTGTTTCTTTTCCTCCAAGTTCCACAGAGAAAGGCAAGGTGCCCAGATGGATGCTATGCATGCAGTAGGTCGTGTTGTCCTTGAAGTTTCGCACACTCAGCAATCCTGTGCACAGACTCCCAAGGCCCATGCAGGACTGTCTTTCCCAATGATGCATACTTTAGAGAAGTAGAAGGCAGGAAGAAATTCCACGAAGGGGTGTTGCTATGTAAATCCTGGGAAGTAGAGTTCACATCTGCCCGTGAAACAGCAGCAGAGAGGCCCCCAGAGAGATGTGGCAGGAGAGAAAATTTAGAATCAGATTGTAAAGATGTGTAACCAGCTAAAGGGTTCCACTTTTCCAAAGAGTGCTGGAGTTTCACTCTATGGAGCCATAAAAGCAGATTCTAAGGGTCTTTTATTCCATTGTCCTTCTTATATAGAGAGAAAATGGGCACAGGGGATGCATAGTGCTATGATCATATAGCTAATTGATGAGTAGCAGAACAGATTCTAATTTCTGAAACATAGTAATTGGTCAAGTCATAGCAGCTGTTATTTTCAATAACATGACTTTTCCAAAGTGAATGTCCAAAGTCCACTTAATATTTAGAATTTGAAAATCTGTAGAAGTTCTGGGGAATGGAGGCATTCCTTTCCCCTCCTCTTTGACTCTACTCCTGAGCTATAAGACTGACTACATGCCTCGCCCGAGGAGTGCAGCATTCAGGCATCAGTGGCTTTGTGTGACTAAAGCTGTAGGCTATGCTGAGGTCCTTGCAAAGAGGACTGGATAGGTGTTCCCAACCTGTCTTTCAAGGACTAGGAGGCCACAGGGGAGGCAGTGATGGAGCTTGGGAGGAGGAATGGGAAGGCAGGAGGTGAGTAGGCTGGGTCTCCTGAAGCCAAGAGGCGGTTGACAGCCTATTTTTGTACCATTGACACACTAGACAAGAGGCCACTTTGCCAAGTCTCGCTGCCTGTGAGATTGCAACACCAGATGTGAGCCCTAATGAGAAAAATGCCTACCCATCTGCGAGGAGCCCCAACCAGGGAGTTCAGCATCAGAGTCAAGAATCATATGCCAGTGAAACAGGACTATAAGAAAATGAAAGGAACGGAGAATAAGGAGCTCAGAGACACAATCTTCCAGTGTTCTCTTCACATCCGATGGAATATGATCATAAGTGTCCCATGAGCCATGGGACTAATTTCTTACCTATCTGCTCCAGTAGAGTATAATCGCCATTAGATCAGTCAGGGCTGTGTCTCTATGTTCACCATTGTACCCCCAAGCATCAAGCATAATGCCTGCCCATAGTAGGCAATCAAGAAAAGGTGCTGAATACAAAACCAAATGACAGAGCCACCACTTACTCTTGGCTACGTTCTGCTTGCTGCCTTTCGTGTCTCCTTGTATTAATAACTCATTTAAAACATCCACTCTCTATCCTATGAGAGCTGTTCTCCTTTTACAGTGAGTTTTCCTAGAAAAAAAATCCTAACACTTTAGAGATCATTGCTGTAGTTCATGGTTTCTTAAACAAATTCTAAGAAATACTGACAAATTTTGTAGAAACTCCCCTTGTCAACCTGAATATCCCAAGGTTATCTGTTTTTGCAGAGGGGATTAGCAAAACTTGTGGAATCCGTGCAAAATCTCCATTACAAATGAACCAGATCTGGCCAGAGGGACCTGAAAAACCCAGGAGGACCCTGTAAGAATTTTTTAAAAGTTTAGCTGTCATGTCTGTGTTCTTAGCATACAAGACATATAGACATTGAGCCATTTTCTCAACATACCTTAGAGAGGGCAGGCTATAGCCTAGTTGGAACAGATCAATAATTACACTTAAACTTATAGAAAAAGTAAACATTTGGTTTCAAGGCAAAACTTTAAGAAGTAACTTAAATGTTAGCTTTTGAGAAAGAAATGAGAAACTTATAGAGATACAGACTTTGGCAATCAGAGCTTCAGATGTTGAAGTAACAGCGTATGTCTGTGCCAACTTTAGTACCCTTAAGATAGTCCTATCATTTTACCATGATTTCAGCCTTTAGGTGGATCTAGTTCTTCATTATTGTGCTTTAGATTTGTCTTTATAATCTATAAATTAAAGGTAGAGTGAATTAAATTGAACTTTAGGTAAGTTTTTGGAGTAATTTCAGAACGTGAGCCTTGGATCCATCTAACATTTATTGAACATCTACTAGGCGCCAGCCATCTGCTTAAACTGGGAATACATGGGTGAATAGGATAGATATGGTCCTTGCCCTCCCGGATGTGTAATAAAACACGCAGACTTACATTGACATACTGTGATGTCTGTGATGGTGAAAGCGCAGGGTTCTGCGAGAGCACGAGGTGGGTAGGACCTGCTGCCTGGAGGAAGTGGATTATGAACTGAAGGTGAAGAGGATTTAGGTGGAGGAGGAGGTCTTCAAGAGGGCATGACCCCTGATGGACCTGACAGCTGGAACCTACCCCTGAGAGGCTCCTCATCCCCTCTCCTGTCCTTGGCACTGACATTTTGTCCACTCTTCCCTCCTTGGGAGTGTTTTCAAGGATGCACCCTTGAGAGAGCAATGTGTTCTTGAGACCATCCGACTGAACACGTGACTGAACCCAGTTGTAACCTCTATATAAACTTATAAGGTTCTGGTGGGCCTGTCCTGAGCTCTGCTCATCTTGTGGCCATATTGGCATCTACCGATCTGAAGTAGTCTTCCTCCTTCCTTGGTCTTTCTTTGCCCTCTAAGGACCAATTTGTGAACCAACAGCAGTGGTAAAGAGGAACATGATGCACAAAAATGTGGAGGTAAAAGTGACACGTTTGGGGACGGGTCCAGGGGACTGTATGGCTAAGCCACCACATAGGTTATGAAGGCTGAGCCTTCAGCAAAAGCACGGGGTGGGGTGGAAGACACACCTCTCAGCAAGCTTTGCACCCCAGCATGAGGCTGCATCCGGTCCAAGAGAAGGATATCTTTGCTGATTTGCACAGAAATGCCATTTGGGGGAACTGTGGTCCTGTGAAGTGGTGGTAGGTTGGGGCCAGATTTTGAAGGACTCTGTGTTTTAGACCTGAGTCCTGAGAGTGGTGGGGAGGTGGGATTCGGTACTTTAAGCAGGAGAATGACAGATCAGATATGCATTTAGAAAATCACTGTTTAGGTTGGAGGGCAATTTAGATGGGAGACAGGGAGATGGGTGGAGAGATTAGAGTATTAATCCAGGGGAGAGAGGAGGGAGACCTATCGTGGAGGGGGCTGATATGGGAAAAAGTGATTGGTGATGGACTGGGAGTCAGAGGACCGTAGAAGGTGGAAGGGGTGGGCACTATGCCCAAGATATAACCTTGAGCAACTGAGGTGACTGTTGTTTCTGGTGGTAGAAGCGTTGGTTGGATGAAGAAACATTGACTCCAGTTTTGGACATGGTGCCTCCAAACGGAGAGGCTCACTAGTAGGTGGATACGTGAGTCTGCAGCTCAGCCAAAGATTGGGCTGGTGCTACATATCAGAGTGTTACCAAATATACATGAAGAATTCCTGGGAGTAGATGAGATTACTGAGGGGAAGGGGTAGTGTCAAAAGAGAAGTGGAAACAGAATGGAATCCTGAGCAGCTTGAATGCTTACTGATGGATGGAGAAAGAATTGCTAGTAAAGGAGACGGAGAAATAGATGCCCGCAGACCTCCAGGACAGTGTGTTGTCACCAAAGTCAAGGTTTAAGGAAGAGACAAGTCAGTGAGATAAAGACCAAAATATGTTTATAGAAGTTACGAGTTGGTGGAATTTTAGAGGCAGTGGAATGGATTGGAATGAGAGGACTTGAAGCAGGATGAGATAGGAGGGCATTGCAAATGCAGTATAATGGGAAGAATGTTCAGTCTATTTTAACATGGAAACTTAACTATTGGACTCTCCAACCCCCACCCCTTGTTTTCTTCTATATTAGAAGGCAAGAAGGCTTTCAAACCATAGACAGAAAGAAGACAACTACTATTTCCCAAAAGAATGGAATGGAAATGTCTCTCTTCCAGGAAACTTTGGAAGATTAAATTCTCTCTGCCTCCCAAGGAAAGCTAAGCGAGCTTTGGGTTTCTAGTGATTTTAGCTTTGATTTTCATGAGCCCCTGAGATCTAACCAAATAAAAAGGAAATGGGGGGGCATTTGGGGGGATAGGGATAAAAGAGAATGGAGGGAAGAGAATGGGGAAGTAGGAAGGGTTTAGGCAGACGGACCCAGGAAAGCAATTTCAGGGAGGAAGTGCTGCTCCGATGAATCACTTACGAGAGCCTAGAGGATGCCTGCTGGGACCAGTGCTCACCTGCCCAGGAGTCCCAGGAGGCTGAGTCGGTGCTATCACGGGAGAGCCAGCACTCAGGCCTGTGTCTGCCTCCTCAGCCTCCTTGCAGAGGACCATCACCATAGGGTGCAGGGGCCAGGGGTGCCCAGGTGTGCCCAGCCCCATCCAGCAGTGCCTGCTTTTCGTGCTCCAAGAAACCTGTAAGTCCAAAGAGGGTCCCTGCTCATCCAGCAGGGATGTGGTGGAGACACTCACAAACCTGTCAGGCATAGGTGGGAGGCAGCTGCTGCACGCAATAAACTGGGGGACACCTGAGCTGGGATGATATTATTCAGTGACACCCCTGTCACCACAGCATGAAGTGAGTAAGAGAAGGGAAGGGCTACCTAGGGGCCTTGTGTGGGGAACTGGAAGGCAAGTATGGATGGATTAGAGGTAAACTATGGAGGAAGAGCAGGGGGTGATGACTAGATTTCAATCCTGTGTGATTAGGAAACTATTTTAGGAAAACCAAAGCTGGAAATTTCTCCCTTCTGGGAGGTAGGTTGTCAGGGCCAAAGAGGAAATTCAAACCTCGTGTCTGCTTTTCACTTCTCTTCATAGTCGGCGTTGTCCAGGGGACGGTCCTGCCTCCACAAAGCCACATGCTTTGGCGGGCAGGGACACTGCTGCCACTCCAGAGGTCGGCCTGGTTGATCGAAGAGGGGAAACCCTACGCCCTTTGCTAGCAAGTGGTCCAGTGGTTAGGGGGATGTGACCCCACTCAGGCTGAGACTCCAGGGCAATCTGGCTTCCCGAGACCCAGAACATAAATAAGAACTTGAAGACTGGAGTGGGGAGGGGGTCAGATACACGGTGGTGGGAGAACAATGCAACACATAGATGGGATATTGTAGAATTGGACACTTGAAACCTATATAATTTTACTAACCAATGTCACCCCAACACATTTAATTTAAAAAATAAATTTAAAAAAAATTACGAAGAAATTAGGGTTTGCAGCAGAACTTGGCAAAAACTATAAATGGCAATATGGAAAACTATTTTTGTAAAGGCTGCCTTTTGTGGATCGTATTTTAATCGAATCTCTTTCACTATAATGTCACTGGTATCCTTTGCAAATTAAAGCTTAACTGATACGTCGAACGTGAAAGAGAGAAAATCATTGCAAACTCTGCCATTAGTGTGGAGTTGGTTCTCTATTTTTCTGCTTTTCATGAGAATTTGCTGAAAGGTAAATCCGTGGTCCCTCCTCTCCTCTGGACTGTGTTCTCAGTTTTAGGTCAGGATACGGCCATGCACTAAGGTCACCATTAGAGATGACAATCCTTGTGTCAGAGTACACCGTCTTCTGGCCCAGGGAATCATAACCGTGAGGGCCCTGTTAAGAAAAGTCCCTAGTTTAGCTTGCTATTGTGGAATGATTTTTTTCGTGGAGTGCTTATTCTCAACATTCAAGAAATCAGTAACGTTGTCATTTTAATAGCCTCTTTTTACGGCAGATGCCATAAGCATATTTCCTTTCCCTTCTAGAACACTGCCTATTATGCAGATGCAACTTTAACCAAGCAAAGTTGGAAGAGGTATAAATAAATAATTTTGCATTTTCCTCATAGGACAAATGACTAAATGCTAATTTGGAACCTGGCAAACTTGGCTTGCTTGTTAGAAAATTTTAGAATAATGTGCCCCCTTACTGCAATTCATGTCATATATTCTATTTTATATGGCAAATCCCCAAATGAATAAATGAATTGTGCTGCTCCTAATGCTATTTTCTGGAAGACAGGAAACTTATGCATGGCAGAGGCAGAAATTTAGTGTTGCTCCCACTGATTGAATCCTATTTTTCATTTATATATTCCTACCACCCCAGGTTGAAATGATGTTTTTTTCTACAAGTTTGTCTATATGATGACCTAAGATATCACCTCTGATGTTTCATGAACTACTTTATTTCATGAGATTTAAAGTGCCTGCATTTTTAGCAACTGCAGACAGACATGGGTACTGGTGGATGCTGAGAATTTTGTGCATATTAGGATACCTGCGTGAAATTCACTGTCTTTGCTAAGTGAGTGGAATTGTGTTATTCTCTGATTCGTTTTAAATTATTTCAAATATTGAAGGACTCATTAGCGTTCAAATGCTAAATCGCTCCAAGTGGAAATCGGGCAATTCCATCCACAAAACTCCTTCTTTCGGTTCAAAATTATGTTTTGATACATATGTATAGAGCACAAATGATGTCAGATACTGATCTAGGGACTGGGATAAACAACAGTGGGAAGAGCAAAGCCCATGTTCTCCCATTAAGAGCTTATATTTTTGTTAGAAGAGAAAGATAATACATTAGTAAACTCAGAAACGTATCACCTGTCATGGGAATTTTGGAAAAGGTAAATAATTAGGAAGTGGCGATTGTGGGAGGGTCTTTGTAATGTACATAAACGAGTCAGAGAAGGCCTCTCTTCTCTGCTGAAGGACATGTGAGATGAGCAACAAAAGTAGATCTGCCAGCTGGGAGGCCCGACAACGGAAAGAGCTTCTCCGTGCAGGGCTAACGGTCAGCTGGTCTACACGGCGGTGTAGAAAGTCATTTTCTGGGGCTTGCTTCCTGTTCTGTGCTACTTACATATTCTGAGAATCCTCTCTGTCTGTGATGGTATTTTTTTTAAAAAAGAAAAAGAACAAAAGAATATTTTGCCACTGACAAGAATATGTCTGTAGAAGGACACGGTGAGACAGGTGCTAAGTTCTTGAATGCACAAGGGGAATGAGCCAGAGGTGTGGCCTTGAACTCAACAAGGAGGGACAGGGGGTGGTGCGGTCTAAAGGCTTGAGTTGCAAAGTGACTGAAGTGTTTTAGGGAGGAGGCAGAGAGAATGGTTCTTGAGTGGTAACGGGCAATGGAGTGGACATTCTCACCGCCTCCAGACCCAGTGAAATAAGTGGTGTGAGAGAGAAAAGATGTCACTTGAGTTGGCTCCCTGCAAAGCAGCATCCTTAGAGGGCAGCAGGTTTCAGACAGGAGTGGAGGAAATGCTCAGAGAAGTAGTTAAGGAAGAAGGGTGTTTGGTCAGTAACAGGTAGAACGCTTTAAAGAGTATAGTGGAAGGTCAGAGAGACCAGCGAGTGGTGGAACCTTCAGTCAGATTAAGGGATAGACAGACCGATGAGTGGACAAGAGCCCCGGTGATGGGAGATCAACCAGGAGCACTCAGTCACGAAGGGCACGGTGTGACATTTCCTACTGGCTTGTCACAGTGAGTGTGGAAGATGGGAAGTGGTATCTTGCAGGGCTAGGCATAAGTGTCGCTTCCTGACATGGTCAAGGACGTGGTGGAGTGGAGGCAGGACGTGCTGTGACGTCGGTGGGGTGCGTGACTCTGTGGGCGCTCTGTGAGCCCTGTAATGCCATACAGTGTGTACCTCGTTAACAATTAACCAGAGCTCTGCTTCCAGTATTCTTATAATATCAAAGCAACTGAATCAAAATGGAAAACTTTGACTAATGAGTCAGGTCATTTTGAAATATCCCAGTGGTTTCATTAGGCTGGACAAAAACTTTGTACCACTAGCTGAAAAATGAACTTCTGATCTGATGTGCTTGCTCTGGCTAAAATGATATATGCTTGATATTCTGTACATGTTAGATCACTACTTTAGAAAGGAGGGGAGGCAGATCCTATATTAACTTAATTCTTGGACATGACTGAAACTCTTTGATGTATATATTTTTTCAAATAGATCAGAGAAATTCTGAAATAGTTGATTGTCAGGAATCATGCTTTCTGAACAAGTGAAGTTGATTATTTAGTATCTTTGCTTTATACATTAAGTTCAAGTGCATTTGGGGAAAGGAAGAAAGAGCATCATTTAGGACAAGAGTCACTGGAAGACTGGATTTTAAACCCAATGGCACAGGGTGGTGGCTTCACAGCACAGATGAGGAAACAGATGTAGCTGAGGCCACAAGTCACACTCAATCACATGGGGACCAGATTCTAAAGCCTTAGACTCTTGAATTGTGTGTTCCATTGACATCTAAAGCAATAATCTCTCTGGAGATTTGTCAGATGTCTTCCACTTGCCTTTGGGTTCACAACCTTGGGAATGTCCCAGGTGAAGTTCAAAACTGGCCTCCACACGTGGAGCTCTAGGAGAGACCGAAGAAAGAGGCAGACCATTTGGATTGGTGAGTGGCAGGCTTTAGGCAAGGGAACTTACATAGGAGTCTTTGGTGACTGTAAGCTGGGTAGATCTCCACGCCTGCCCACCAGAATTTTAAAAGTTATACAGAGGCCCTACCTGGGTTTAGTCATGTATACCATCCAGAGGGTTTCAAGAACATGTTGCTTTCTCAAGGCTGCATCGTTGAAAACAGCGTTCACTGTGGGAATAGTGGGCAGTACATTCCAAGGACAAGGAAGGAGGTTTGGAGCCTTTGATTGCCTGGGTCCAGCTTGTGAGTCACCTAGAGGTCACATCCTCTTGAGGGCTCCCTTCAAGCCATTTCTGTTACCACACAAGGGTGAAAACCACGGAGGTGGAGAAAGCCAAGTCTCAGGGCATGCTATGAAGAGCCTGTCAACAGATTTGGCTGCCTTTCCTCCTAATAAACTCTGCTTTGAGCACTGGAATGAGAGTCAGCCAATTGAGGAGTAAGTTGGCATTTGGTTAGTAGATATTCACTTCCTTTCCTCCTTCATTTTCTCAAGTGTCAAATGAATGCATAGGAGCAG
Organism: Lyroderma lyra; assembly: GCA_004026885.1. NCBI lineage: Eukaryota > Metazoa > Chordata > Mammalia > Chiroptera > Megadermatidae > Lyroderma > Lyroderma lyra. The sequence goes on from PVJL010000688.1 coordinate 148,942, forward strand.
GTAATCTCCAAGGCTTCTTTAAGCCCAAAGGTAGATAATCTTATGAAGACCTTTAAGAGTCCAGGAAAAATACCTTCAGTTTTGCAGGTGACTAATAAGCATCTGATAGACTTTACTGAAAACAGGTCTTTAGTTGCCACCTAGGAGGAAAATAATTGTCAAACTGTTACACACATTTGCTGGAATTTTATTAATATATAGGTATCCATACAACCAGGCCAGGTGTACCTTAGGAATAAGAAATATCAGATCCCCTATGGGTTTAACTTTTTCAGTTTTATTCCACGAAGGAGATAAAGGCAGTTTACTTATTCTGCAATTACTGCAGGTGGAAAGCTATCAATAAAATCCCATCCTTTCCCCAGTGGTTATGCAATCCTAATAATTAAATCTACACATCTGCTAGATAACGGCAGATTCAAAGCCTAGCAATTTACATGGAAGAAAACAGATGTCATTCTGGTGTAATCTCTTCGCTTTCACCACGAGTGCTGTGAATGCTGCACGCCCTGCAGTGATTAATCTATCAAAATACTCTACTCCATTTACTCCATTTTATTACATCCTGTGTCACAGGAGATGGAGCAGCTGTTTCTGGATAGAAAGCAAAGAACTGACTCAAAATAAAGCATTTTCTGAATGGGTGCAGCGAACTAATGTTTCTAAATTGTCAGAAAAGAGAGATCAAGTGCCTACAATGGGGTGATTTTCAGAAACTTCAGTGAAACTACTATCTCAATCGATAGCATGACCAGTAAAAGACTTGCAACCTACAATGGACAGGCGCATGTTTCTTTCACAGAAAAATACTTTTCAATAAAATTTCATCCTTCAGAGTTGAAAACCCAAGTTCATAACCTTTGTTAAAACACAGCAATTTGATTTCTTACAGAACAGGTTCTTTTCTAATTAAGTGCCATCAAATAAAAACCCATCTTAAGGGGAAAACAACAACATGTGTGATCATCCCAAATTCTAGAAACTTGTTGAGAGGTTTAGATAAAAAAAAAAAGGTAGGGCTTATTATCTACCGAAATTTATTTGATGATGAAAAATGTTAAGAAAGAGGACATTGAAAAGTTATTGGGATGAGTTACCAAATGGACTTTTAACAATTATATAAAAGAGACATAGAAAGGACAGAAGGTAGAGAAACTAAAAAATACATATACATATTTAAATGCATTCTTAGAGAGAATAAGGACATTTCACTAGAGGAGCAACACTTAACATTTTGGTGGACTTAAGAGTATACTGAGGTACGCAATCCCCCAGAGATTCTGATTCAGTAAGTCTGGGATGAAATTCAGGAATCTGAAATTCTAAGATGCCTGCTGGTTAATTCTGATGTAGGATCCTTGGACTATTCTGAGAAACACTGTCTAGATAATTGTTTATGCAGTATACTGGGGTGCCAAAAACATGTATACACCTTTTAAGAGATGTTATCTATGTATTACATAAATATTGATGATATCCTCTTTGAGCACCTCTTGTAATTGCAGAAGTCAAATGTGACTTGTATTCATCTTTTGTTATTGGTATATACTGAGTATTGTCATTTTAATGTTTTTTTTCTTTCTTAAAACGTGTATCCATTTTTTAGCACTCTGTATATACTCCGTGAGCCCTCGACATAAGACTGCTGAATGTGTGGAACACTCTTTCTTTGGGGTTAGATACCCGTGTTTGGGTCACAGTTCTTCCTATTGTTAGCTTTTTGATTTGGGGCTGAATCTTTATTCTTTCTCAGTATCAGTTTTCTTAGCTGTAAAATGAATATACACATACTTCCTCTCTTCCAGGGTTGTTTTGAGGGTTTAATGATTAAACTCCTGGAAATAGTGGTTTGTACTTTGCTGCCTTCAATTCCTTTCTTCCCATTCTCTCCTAAGCTGACTCACATCAGGCTTCTGCTGTATCGCCAACCCTACTCCTGCTGGGGTCACATGACCTCCACGTCGCTGAATCCAACGGTCAAGCCTCAGTCTTTTATCTCAGAATTTATAGAATTGCTGATGCCTTCCTCTTTAACAGAATGTCTTCATACAGAGTCTAAAAAGCAAATTTTCATGGCTGGTCTCCAACCACACTCCTTCTCCCCTTCGTCTCCTTTGTTCAATGCCTCCCCATGTTGCTGACCGGTTAGAATTGGAGAGAGCTCCAGGGTTCCATCCTTGATCATCTTCTTTATCTACATTCATTCTCTGGCTTTAGGTACCACATCTAAAGTTACATCTCCAATTTAGACTCTCCTCCTGAGCATCCCAGCATCATATATTAAACTGCCTACTCAAACCAGACATCTTTATTTGGATATCCTCTAGACATTATGAATTGACCAAGGCTAAAACTGAATAATAGCTGATTTCTTCTCCTCTTTCCCAAACCTGCTCCACCTATGACCTTATCCGTTTCAGCTGATGACAAATGTATCTTTGTAGTTATTAAGGACAAAAAAAGTAAATAAATAAACACCTCGGAATCATGCTTGATGCCTCTCTTTATATTACACCTCAAATCCAATCCATCAGGAAATCCTATGTTGCTTCCATTTCTCACCGCCTCCACAATTACTCAGTGAATGGTTGTGTTCAAAACACTGGCTGCTTGATAGCTTAAAATTACTTTCAGACAGATGTTTGTCAGATGCAGTCAGCCCTTGTCGCTTTTCAGACTGTCTTTATCATCCTTCTCGTTCTCCTGTTCTTAAGATCCAGCTCTTAAGTTGCTACCTATTTATCTCAATTGTTTTCATTTTTGACTGCCAAAGGCTAATCAAGTGCATGCCCTATCCGAGGAAAAAATGTTATAAGTATGTGCTATAGGCCTTTTGGGTGCTTCCAGCTTAGCCTATTTTCTTTTCTTCTTTAGAAATAACAGCTTGGCCTCAGACAAGCTTTCCAGGAGACCCAGATGGTGAATAGTAATTTTAATAGATCCATTGTTCAGTTTTAAAAAGATATCAGTCTGGTCATTAATGAAAGCCAGGAAATTGCTTTCCTATAGTGAAGTACTGTCACAAGACCATTATAAATGGTAAGGATATTACGTTTTCAATTAAATTTAAATATGATAATGAATGAAGAGAAAGGTGCACCAGCTCATAATTATAGGAACTTGTATAAACACAAAGATGAGAAAAAACATGAAGATTATCAAAGTACTTATAATTTCTATGAGCAGGAGCCTCAAGAGCTCTATCTAAAGGGTCTGTGCTAAATGACTACCATTATATTTTCCTAGTTTGCTTGGCTTATTTTTAATCTTTTCACTTATATTATGGAGGTGTGCTATCTACTAGAGACCAAATCTTTTATTGAGTTCAAATTCTGATTGAGGTCATCCGTGATTATGGAGGACTCATAAATAATATTCCCTGTATTCTGTGTTGAGATTAGGATTTTGAGAGTCCATTAATAATGGTTAGTTTTTATATTCACTATAGTTAGATAGAAGCAAGGTTAGACTGCCCTGAGGAAGACAGAAAAAAATTACATGCACTGACTTTGGGATAACCTGGAGAAAGTTAACTTGAAAAACGAAGGTCAAAGTGATGAAAACAGCAAATAATTTACTATAGAAACTGTAGACTTCTTTTGATTTTCAGCTTCACATTGATATGCGTGACAATGCTTTCGTCTTTAAAAATTATTTTGGAGCTTGAAGTCACTTATGTGAGCATGTAATTATACTCTGCGGTGTGACAGATGCTATCTGATGGCTCTTTTATTGATGTATTTAATAGATGTAAACTTTTTTGGCAGTAATTTTCTTTGGCAGATCATTTAGTATTATCTGTAAAATGGAGGCCTTAGTGAACCCCAGAACATGGACTCATAGATGACACTGGGCATCTATGTACACTGTTGTGCACTAATATTGTTGTCCACCTGGCGTTTATTTTTCTTCTCTTCCTTCTAATAGAACTTTAGTTGGGTATCCACCTCAGACTTCTACTTTAGGGAAAACTGACTCTATTCTAGAGGAGGTGTATTCTCATTCGTTTAAGCTATTTAGCATATGGACTTTCTCTGAAGATTACTGAAGATCGAAGGGTTGATAACATGACTTATTTTGACCCATCAGATGGTAAGAAAGGACATAGCTTTCATAAGTGTAGGAGAGGGCTTCCTTTTTCTCCCTGTTCAATCTGAACAAGAAGGCATGAAATTCTAATGACCGAAGATGGCCAACTTGGAATCATGAGAGAACTGCTCGGATGAAGGTGACACTGAGGATGGTTGAGTATAGGGAAAGGCAGAACCTGGATCCTCGGTAACAATTGATCTACTGATTGAACTGGACAAATAGCACCCGTACCACTGAGTTTCCACCGGTGCTAAATAATCAATATTCTAATTGTTTGAATCAGTTTGAGCTTATAGTTTATGCTGTATTGGCAGCTTGTCTTAGTCAGCTCAGCTGCTACAGCAAAACATTATAGCCTGGGTGGCTTAAATAACAGACATTTATTTCTCACACTTCTGAAGTGTAGGAAGTTCAAGATTAAGGTGCTAGATGATCTAGTTTCTGATGAGAGCTTTTTCCTGGTTTGCATATAGCTGCCTTTTTCACTGTTATCTGCACATGGTGAAGAGAACGAGCTTCGGTCTTCTTATAAGGACCTTAATCCCATCATGGGAGACCATGCTGATGACTTCATCTATACTTAATTGCCTCCTAAAGGCCTAACTTCCAAATACCATCACATTGGGGATTAGGACTTCAACATGTGAATTTTGAGGGGACACAACTGTTTAGTCCATAACAGAGGGCTTATGATTTGATTTGAGACTTGTAGTTCCAAAGCTGCCCACTATGGTGTGCATGACTTGAGATGCCATGGCCATCATCAATCACCCTGTTGGAAGGACCTCCACCCCCTGCATTAGTATAGATTGAATTAAAAGGACTTAAAGAAAAGTTCTGCATGGGTGTGGGGAAGGGATCAAGGAATGGATTCTGCAGCAGGATCAATTCTTGTTTGTAAGGAATGGAGTTTCCTGGAAGGTTGGAAGTAGCTGTGAATGGGGGAGTTTCGATAAAGGAGACATTTGGGAGAGAGGCAAAAAGCTAGGAGCAGGAAATAGCTTGTGTCTTTATAGGCTTGCCTACTGCATTTGTAGAGAATAAAATGGCAGAGCATTGCACATTGACCTCTCTCACTAGCACTTACAAGAGAGAGCAGTGTCCAAATTACAGCCAGGGTTCTTGAGTTCCAAATGATGAACATAGCAGACTGGTGGTCCATGGCCAAGCCTGGAGAAACTGCTGTCCCAGGAGAGGTTCTGAGTGGACAACTTGGGAGACACTTAAGGAAAGCTTTACTTTTCAGAGTATTTTAGTAGGAGCTAACCCACTGAAATCAGGGAGTGAGGATAAGGACGAATGTCAATGCTGTGTTATGTCCATATGTCCCCTGAGTGTGGCAGGGTTCCCTCCCATTTTTATTCCAAGAGAGAATCTTCGTTAACTTACAGAGGGTAATTTTTACTGTGACAAACATTCAGAGTGTTCTTTGCATCCGTCAAAGAAAGGAGGGTGCACGTCAAGTCAGTGCAGCCTGAAGTGCGAGTCTTCCTCTTGGAAAACTGCTCATCTCCTCAGAGGACTCATTGCAAAACTTGAGTGCTCCCTGAGCTTTGCTGAGAAAGCACACTGAAGATCTGCCTACTAGACTGGAGTTCAGCAAAACTTTTTTTGAAATGGGCCAGACGCTAAATTTTAGGCTTTGCAAGCCACACTGTCTCTGTCCCAACTACTCAACTCTACCAGCAAGTAGCCATGGACAATATATTAATATAAATAAATGACTATGGCTGTGTCCCAATAAAACTTTATTGGGACAATGACATCTGAATTTCACACAATTTTCAGGGGTGAAGAAGGGAGAACGCCGGTCTCTTCACCTTTGAGACTAGGTTCTGTTAAGTAAATCACTTGACTGGCTCATTTTTCTTACACAGACAAGCACATACTTTCCTCTGAGAAAATGCAGGGTGGTTTGGTAATAAAGAAGGGACACTTTTCCTGTCAACTTGGTTTCTTTTTTTGTTTTGTTTTTGCATGTGTTCTGTCGTTTGTGAACAACAGACCACCCCATTACTATGCTGAGAAGCATTTAATGTTCTTCTTTGCCAGACCTGAAACTTGGCTGATTCACAAGCACAACAACACTGGCTGTAGTGGTTGTTCTTTTTGGCGCCAGGAAGAATGGCGCCAACTATGAGGAAATTATTTTGATTCTTGGCCTTCCAGTGATGTAAACAGTGAGGGGTGGTCTTTGCCAATTCATCCCATCACGTATATAAAATAGTTTTTTTAGCAAAAAACAGCATTATGTTACACATGTCTCTTTGTAGTTTATCTAAGGAAAAGACCACTTGGTGATGTAGCCAACATTTTGCCATATCATCAATACCATTATTTTAAATAGCCATGCACTCTTTCATCGTAAGTTGTAAATAATTTGACAAAATTCTCCATTGTTGCCTTTGAAATAGTTGCCAATCTTTTAATATTATAAAAATTGTGTAATGAAATTTCTTTTAGAGAAATCTTTGTGTAGCTTCATGATTATTTTAATAGGATGAATTCCCAGAATTAGAATTGCTTGAGCAAGCATATAATGAAAGCTTTTGATTAGTGTCACAAAAATATACTCTGTAAAGAGCTACCTCAATCAATTTACTTGTATAGTCCCATCAGCAATATATGAAAGTAATCAATTCTCTGTACTTTTGCCATTCAAAAATTAATTTCTTAGGAAGGCACAAAGATTTAAATAAAACTTAGTATTTATATGTATCTTTGGCAATATTGTGAATATTTGATGGAATAGGGCCACTGTCTTCTTGTTTATTCTCAGTTCCTACCATAATGCTGGGCATATAGTAGATATTCGATAAATACACTTTGAATTAAGAAACAAGAGAAAGAAAAGAGACACTATTGCCAATTATACACTTCTCTCAATTTTTTAGGCTGGTCGTGGTGTTACAAAATATGATTTGATTAAATTTTTGAGATTTGCTTTTCCAAAGCAATGCTTACTAATGTACTTTTCCTATAAATAGTTTAAAATGTAGACAAAAAAATGACCATAGTATATGGTTTCAAATTTCTAATTTTGAACTTTGGAGAAAACCTTTAAACTACAAATAATCTCAGTCTCTTTCCCTCTTTCTCTCACATCTAATTATGTGATACATTGAATCAGGAACCTACATCTTTTATTTGAGATGTGTGTATCCAAAAACTTAGAAGACTTTTCATTTTTTGGATACTTACAAAGGTTGGATAACAGCAAAAATAAATGACCTTGGACAAGTCATAAATGGAAATATCCTTGTTGTTGATGGAGTGCAATTAGAGTTTTGCTATCATAATAGTAGTTGCAGCTGTGCATTCAAATGAAGAAATGCCTGGAAGGGCAGATTGTCTCTTTAGATTGATACCCTACTGCTACTTGATTGTCTCAGTTGACTTACAGACCCTGTAGTGTTGAGTAAAATAATTGTCTGTTTACACAAGCAAAGCAATTTCTGATTCCAAGGTCACTTGCAGTTTATAGAAAAAAGATTTTTTCTCAAGTTTTATAGAAACAGCACTCAGGTGAGCGCCATGGGAAAGAATAACAGCTTGTCTAGGCAGAACATATCCAGGAGATTCCCCCAGCGACATTATAAGTTTTATAGGCTTAAAATATTCATCTCACTAAAGGAGGCATTATTGTTTTGTTTACTGATGTATTGCAGGCGAAAGAACAGTCTCTTGTCTATACTGACCACAGTGGTATGGTACTAGAATCAACAACAGGAAGAAAGCTGGAAATTCACAAATATATGAAACACATGCTTGAACAACCAAAAAGTTGAAGAAGAAATCAAAAAGGAAATGAAAAAATATCTTGAAACAAACAAAAAGGGAAATGCAACATACCAAACCTATGAGATGTTGCAGAAGAAATTCTCTCTAGAGAGAACTTTATAGCTATAAAACCCACATTAAGTAAAAAAATAAAAAAATCTCACATAAGCAACCTAACTTCACATCCTCAGGAACCAGAAAATAAGAACAAACTAAGCCCAAAGTTTGCAGAAGAAAGGAAGCAACAAAGATCAGAGCAGAAACAAATGATATAGAACCAAACTTGATAAATATTTAGCTAGACCAAGTAAGAAAAGGAAGAAGACTCAAATAAAATAAGAAAGGAAAGAAGAGAGATTAAAACTGATACCACAGAAATACAAAGGATCATAGGAGATTATATTTATATTCCAACATATAGGTTAACCTAGAAAGAATACATAAATTTTAGGAACATATAACATACTACTGAATAAGGAAGAAATAGAAAATCTAAACACCCAATAAACAATGAGTAAGGAGAATAAATCAATCCTTCTTAAACTCTTCTAAAAACTGAAGAGGAAGGAATACTCCAAAATTCATTTTATGAGGTCAGTGTTATGCTGATACTAAAGCCAAATAAGGACACGAAAACAAACAAACAAACAAACCAACTATAGGCTAATAGTGCTGATGAACATAAATGCAAAAATTCTCAACAAAATACTAGCAAACCTAATTCAACAGCACATTAAAAAGATCAGTGGGATTTATCTCTGGGATGCAAGAATGGGTCAATACACATGCATCAAAAAATGTGGTACACCACATTAATAAAAGATAAAAATTATATGACCATCTCAGTAGATGCAGAAAAAGCTTTTGACCAAATACAAACATCTTTACATGATAAAAATTGTCCAAAAATTGAGTATAAAAGTAACATATATCAACATAGTAAAGGTCATAATCAACAAGCCCACAGCTAACATCATACTGAACAGTAAAAGAATGAGAACTTTTCCTCTAAAATCAGGAACAAAACAAGGGTGCACACTTTCACAACTTCCATTTAATGCAGCACTGAAAGTCTTAGCTAAGCAATCAGGCAAGTAAAAGATGTAAAAATCATTCTAGTTGGAAGTAGGATGGCAGATGATATGATCTTATATATTGAAAATCCTAAAGATTTGACTATAAACTTTTACAATTAATCAACACATTTAGTCAAGCTTCAGGATACAAAAATCAATATATAGAAATCAGTTGTACTGCTTTACACTCACAGTAAAATATCAGGAAAAGAATCTATTCACAGTAGCATCAAAAACAGTAAAATAGGAATAAATTTAACGAAGGTGAAAGATCTATACACTGAAAACTATAAGACAGTGATGAAAGAAATTGAAGAAGACACAAATGGAAAGATATCTTCTCTTCATGGATTGCAAAAATTAATGCTATTAAAATGTCCATACTACCCTAAGCCATCTACAGATTCAATGCAATCCCTACCAAAAAAGTCCACTGGATTTTTCACAGAAATAGAAGCAAACAACCCTAAAACTTGTGTGATGCTAAAATAGACCCTGAATAGCAAAGCAGTTTTCAGAAAGGACATCACATTTCCTGATTTGAAATTACAGTGAGTCCTCACTTAATGTCATTGATAGGTTCTGCAACTTTAAGCAAAACAATGTCTATTGAAACCAATTTTACCAAAGGCTAACTGATGACAAACAAGAATTAAGTTACTATGTCATCCCATCAATGTTATAACAAAATGACACTGGGAAAACAAACATCATTTGAGGACCTGCAGTATACTGCAAAGCAATAGTATTCAAAACAGTATGGTACTGTTATAAAAATAGACACAGATAAATGGAATAGAATCAAGAGCCCAGAAATAAATTCTTGTATATATGGTCAACTAATATTTGAAAAAGGAGCCAAGAATATTCAATGGAGAATGGAAGTCTCTTTAATAAACGGTGCTGGGAAAACTAGGTGATTGTATAGCGAGATGTTGGTCAAAGGAACAAACTTGCAATTATCAGATGAGTAAGTTTTCAGGATACTATGTACAGTTTGGTGATTATAGATAACAGGACTGTATTATGTACTTGAAAGCTGCTAAGAGAGGAGATCGTAAATGTTCTCATTACAAAAACGGGGTAATTATGTGAAGTGATAGAGGTGTATGCTAACAGTGGGATGGTATTCATTTCACATTATATAAGTGTATCAAATGAACACATAGTGTACCTTGAACTTATATGTTATATCTCAACTATATCTCAGTAATTAAAAAATGAACAGAGCCTGGCATATAATCAAAGCTCAATAAATATTTGTTGACTGAGGAGGAGTCCTATGTGATTTGCTTTCTTTAATCTGCCAGTCCATAAATATTTTCTGAACATTTACTAAATGCTTGGTGCTATGGATTTTTCACAATTCCTGTCTTTAAATAGTTTATAGTCTAATTGGAGAGAAAATACTCAACACACATGAAAGTTTACCAATTGAAATTCTATCAATATCTTCGCAGCCACAAATAACCCTCTGTATAATGAAAACAATGAAGTGGTCTTCAACCCTATCTTAGTATTTACTTCAAAATACAAAGTAAAATTGCCATGATAAAGCGTGATGGGGCTTCTTTCCTCCCATTTCCTCCCCACTTCCTCCCCTCGGTTGTCCTCTGTCAGTAGCTCCCATTTACTACAGGACAACAAATTTCATAGGACAGCCATGGGCTTTGGCATTTCTCTCATTGAGAGGTGAGGCCTATGCCTCCCCACCTTGAGTCCGGGAGGGATTCAGAACTGCTCTGACTGACTGATATGGCAGAAACGATGCTTTGCTGGTTTCTAGGCCCAGGCCTGAAGAGGAAGCCAACTTTCACTTGTAGTCTCTTACAGCACCCACACTTAGCACCTGAGCGGCTGTGCAAGAAATTCAGCTACCCAGTAATCGGAGAAACTCTGCAACAAGCAGGAGGCGTGAGAGTGGCCAGACCACCCTGCTTTTCAGCCTTCTCCAGCACCAAAGCACCAGGTACATACATGAAAGAAGTCATCTTGGATTCTGTATTCCAGCTCAGCTAACAGCTGGATGTCACCGAGGGACATCATTCACCAAGTGACCACGTGGTAATGTGAAACAGGAGAATCAACCAGCTGAGTCTCGCCTGTTTGGTAAACTCATAGATTGTGAGCCTGATAAAATGACTTTGCATTCAAACCATCAATTTTGGAGTGGTTGGCTATACAGAAATAGATGGCCATCAATTAGTTTATCAGAGTTCTACAATAATATCTTAACAGCAAGCTCTTTCTTCATCACTCTTTCCCTCTACTTTTGAAAAATGAATAGGCTTTATTAATTTTTTTTGAGCAGTTTTAGGTTAACAGAAAAAAATTGAGCTAAAAGTACAGAGAGGTCCCATATAAACCTTATCCCCCACCAATCTCTTCTATTTTAATATCTTGTATTAGTGTGGTACATTCGTTACAATTGATGAGCCAATGTTGATACAATATTATTAATTAAATGTCATCATTTACATTAGGGTTTACTCTGTGTACTGTATATTCTATAGAGTTTTGACAAATGTACAAATGACATGTATCCACCCTTATAGTGTTACAATTTCATTGTTCTAATTATCTCCTGTGAGTCTCCTCCCCACAACCTCCCTGCAAAAATATTTATGTGCTTAATTATGGAGCCCCCCAGACCCCGTGTAAATGTTACATAATTACAGTAAAAGAGTCACATTATGTTTCTAATATCTGAAAAAAAATGAGTTCTGAAAAACATGTAGTTCTAAAGTTTTGGACACAGGATTGTAATGTAGACCTCTATTGGCTTCCATTGGACATCATCTCTCAGCTTACAGTGCAGGACTGAGATCCAGACTCACAAGATAGGAAGTTTCAACTTTCAGGAATGGAAAGGGCTATTTGCTCTCCCACTCAATTTGTTGCTCTCATCGTCCAAATGAAGGGATACTGACTTGCCCGTGAAAACGACAGGACTTTTAAGAATAGAGAGTGTTGGTATCGGCTCCTTCTGAATCAAAACTGTGCTAGACATCAGGTGGGGCTGCGGACAGTGAGGGTAGGTTTAGGGCATCATCCAGAAACAATTCTGTCACCGAAACAAGACACTGCTTCCCCAGAGTCTGTCCAAGATTTTTTTAATGTAGTTTTTCTCTTCTCCTCCTACTTCCACAAGCAGGGATATGCCACTTGCTAGTCTATCATTCCCAAGGTTAATTTGTTACAAGTCAAGAAAAATTTCACTTTTATTTACTTCTGTGGCACAGGCATTAGAAATGTAGACTCACTCCTGATTGGCTGAACTATTAACCCAGCTCTTGAAATATCTAATCTGAAATTAGTATCTGGGCAATTTTTAATTCCAGAATTCAAAATTATACACGAGAAGCATTGTCACCTTAACATCTGGTGTTTCAAAAGGATCATGACAGTATTTGTTAGAAAGTTATTTTAGCTATTGAACCTCAGTTTTCCCATCTGTAAAATGGTATAAATAATAATAATTATCCTTCAAGTTGTTGCAAAGCTTAAATGAATTAATACATGTAAGACACTTGGAATAATTTCTAGTGCATAAGAGTGATGATAAATCACCTTTCTTACACCTTTCAAACTTGTTGGATTTGCCTAAGTTTACTTTTCCTTTTTCCTTATGCTGTGGGATGGCCTGCCACCATTGCCATTATGGCTACAACAAATAAGTCCTTCCTTTTGTCCAGGTGAACTTTCTCTTGCTCTGAGCTCATTTTCTCTTGCCTTATTTCACTCCTGTTACTAGCTCAGTGCTTCTTATATTTAAATACACCTACCTTGCCTTTTTCAGGGTGTCCTAGATTCAACTTTATTACTATAAATATTTCCACTTTGAATCTTACCTCTAATTACAGAATAAAGATTTTTTATTCTTATATTTTTAAAATAAAGGAATTTATATCATTAGTAAACAGCAAATATTTTAATAATATTTTGGTGGCAAAAGGACTTTTTTGAGGTCCCTGAAGTCCAATGGATAAGGTGAGCACTGACTAGGGAATTGCACTGGATTTGACCATTTAACTCAGATGATTGCTTCTTATATAGATGTAGTATATTCTTTTTACAGGAGTTTCATATAATGTAATCACATGTGACCCTTAGAACCCACTAAGATAGATATTACCATCATCTCTACTTCTCAGATAAGGGAACTGAGGGCTGGACAAATTAGTCTGTCTAAACTAAGCCACTAAATCCTCAGCTTTATGACTCCAAGTCCTAGGTCGTGCATCTCTTTCTCAACTCTCCTTTTCAATCTGAGGGGAAGAAAAAATTTATTTTTCTTAAAGAAACCATTTTTTGAACTTATATTATTGACTTTTCTTCTAGTCACAAACTGAGTTTAAGAACCGCCTCATGAAACAGACTTTATGTATGTAGATATACGGTGAGATGTTTCCTCTTGTGCCTGTGCTCAGATGCAAAGGTACCTTAAAATTGTTAACAAGAATTTATAGACCTACTGCTCTGAGCAACTCTATCAAAAGGTCTAGTCTAGACCAATAGTGCATAGCCTGGAGAAATAAGGTAGCTGGCCAATGGAGTGTTTTACCTTCCACCCAGCTAGTGTTTCCCAAGTAAGGTTCAAAGAGATGGTTTTCCTGTTACTGTTTACAAATCTTTACTGAGGGACACTCAAAATTCCATTTGAGATTTAGCTTTGGAAACAGAGAATGAAGCTTTTACCAATCAATGTAGAGGGACTTGATGTGGAAGTGATGTCAAAATGAATTGAAATACTGAAAACTCTCATGTTACTTGGGATCACTCTGTTGTAATTTTGGCGTACTAAGCTATTTCCTCAACTCTGTTATTAATTCTTGGGGGACAGGTACTCTACCATCGATCTCTCCACTCAGAGATCCTGGCACAGAGCCTGACACAAAATGAATACCTAGGAAACACTTATTGAAGGAATACAGTCCAAGAGAACTGCAGGATTTGATTTCTTTCTTTTAGTTTATTATTAGAAGTGATCAGAGTAGTACCCTTTTTTGGTACAGTGAAGAATGCAACGTAAGGGTCTGAGGAGGGCAAGGCAAGAGACAGAAATACTGATCCAAGGTATGTACAGGATTCTTCTGGGTCCCAGAGAAGCATTTAATGCAGCTTCAGCAGAAAAGTGTGTGTGTGTGTGCGCGTGCGCATGCACATGTGTGTGCATGCACATGTGTGTGCGCGCACGCATGTGTGTTTGCGTGCATGTATGCGTGCGTGTGCATGCGTGTATGTGTGTATGCGTGTGTGTATGCGCACGTGTGTGTGTGTGCATCTGTGCGCACGTGTGTGCGTGCATGCGTGCGTGTGTGCGTGCGTGTGCGCGTGTGTGTGCGTGTGTGTGTGCATGTGTGCGTGCGTGTGCGTGCGTGTGCGCGCGTGTGTGCGTGCGTGCATGTGTGTGTGCGTGTGTGCATGTGTGCGTGCGTGTGTGCGTGTGTGTGCACACGTGCGTGCATGTATGCGTGCATGCGTGCGCATGTGTGTGTGCATGTGTGTGTACGTGTGTGCGTGTGTGTGCGTGTGTTGCCTCTTGGAGGAAGAGATACCGGAGGTGAACTTTGAAGTATATGGAGTCATTAGCCCCGTAAAGAAGGTAGAAAGGTACTTCTCATGGTAAGAAACACAAAAACAACGAGGCCTACCACCGCACAACGAAGGGACAGCCCTCTGTTTACTGGGGTGCTTCTTTATGGCTTCTCGCCCGCCTTACCCCTTTATTTTCTAATCTATTCAGCTTACCTTAAAGCATTTTGTATGTACTTTATCTCAAACATTTTTCCTATCTTCCTTATTCGTACAGTTTTATTTTCATATTTTTAATCCTTAATGTTCTGTTACCTTTTATTTTACACTTTATGGGTCTTAGCTTTTAACACTAACTTTTTATGTCCTTTGCCTTTATAGCTTTTGATTCCCTAATTCTGTGGACCTTTACCTTTCATTTCACCTTTTTTATCTGATTATTTTAAAATTCTTAATCTCTTATCTTTATTTGCATTCATGTGTTCATTCTTAATTTTTACTTTTCACTGTTTTTCCCTTGGCCCACTCTCAGTGTCAGTCTTACCTAAGTTTTTAATCACCATGTATATATTTTTTATAAGCATACTTTCTCCTGCTTACCTCTTACCACCCTCCTTTTGTGTTGTTTGCTCTCACAATGGCCCAGAAGCATGGTCACGAGGCTTCCAGCAAGGAGAGATGCACTTTGCAGGGAGGCTGGCAGCTTTCTGGCCCACTGCAGTGACCCCGTCTCAAACCCTCCTGCACTTCCTTCCAGCCTATCTATGCATCCTCTTCTTGATATAATAAACCCAGGCACCTCACCTTTCTGTGAACACCAGACTAAAGTCCAGATCTCACTGCTGTT
Source organism: Lyroderma lyra (assembly GCA_004026885.1). Lineage (NCBI taxonomy): Eukaryota > Metazoa > Chordata > Mammalia > Chiroptera > Megadermatidae > Lyroderma > Lyroderma lyra. Next base: position 164,272 of record PVJL010000688.1, read on the forward strand.
CATCCCACTTTTCCATGAAACAAAGTGCCTAGGAACACTGTTCAGTGTAACATCTCTCTATGTGCAAAATCCTCTCTCACTGGGCCAGCACTAAAACTCCTATCTACTGCGGGCTGTGGTCTCCTGCTCCGGCTGGTGTTAAAATGGGAGCCCTGCATTCAGTGGGTCCTCTCAGGTGTGCTCTTTGGGTTTCAGAGGTCAAACAGAGAAGGATGCCCAGGGGGAACACAGCCATGCCACTCTAAGACCTGCAGACTAAAGTCGTCCACCCCACTCCTCCCGAGTCCTGCGTTTGCTCAGTCTAACGTGCTGCCCCATCATTTTGCAGGGACAGGGGAGGAGGGTGGTTGGAAAAGAGAGAAATAAGGAATAAAAGAGAAAATAAATGGGTTCCTAGTAACATGAGTCTAATTTCCTAGGTCTCTTCTAGATTTGCCATCTTTGTTTTTATAAAAGCCTTTTTCTTTATAAATTTAATTTTCTTTGAATCCTTCATATCTTAAGAGGTTCCAGATTGAAACTAAATGAAGTTCAAATTTTTATGGTACTGTACACCAGGAATTCTGTCGCTTTGCTCTAAAAGATGGTCAATGCCTGGTTACTTACACAAATTTTTATTAATTATATGATGCCCTTTATACTTGTCTACAAATTTATGTTAATAATACAGTGCTGGTTTTAGCCTGGTAGGCCTATGGTTTTCCACACTTAATCAGAATCACGTGGAGGGCTTGTTAAAACAGGCTGCTGGGGGACTTACTGAAAAGTTTCTATTCCAGCAGGCCAAGAATTTGCATTCCTAACAGGGTCCCACGTGATGCCAATGAGGGCTCTGCTTAATGTGTATAATCAAAAGAGGTCAAGCCGGGTGGATGGACAGCTGAGGCGAGCCTTCCCAACGGTATCTGATGACTCCTTGGCCAACTTCCTGCAGGAGCCAGCCCTCACACTCAGAACCATGGAGTAAATGAGTGCTCATACGCACAAAGAAGAACCTTGCCACATCCTGGCTGGGGTGGAGACTTGTGATTCTCACAGCTTTCCCCCAAGAGATCTAGTCCGTCTACTGAGGCAGCTGCACACTGATGGAAGGAAAATGGTTTTGAGGGCTGTTGCATGTAGGGTCCGAGCTGGTGCTCAGACCTGCGGATTCAAATCACTGTCATGGCGTTCGGGTCAGAGTAGGCAACCATGTTTGCTTCCGCATTTCAGCTAGAGCTTAGACACAGCCAGCCTCACGATTTTGTCATTTAACTCTTGAGTCTAGTAAATTTATATTCATTATGACTATACATATATTTGCATTCATGATTGCCATTTTATTTTGCACCCCCTCTTTAGTTCTACTTTTTTCCCTGATTTTCTATTTTCTTTTCTTGCCTTTTTCTCAATTGAGTCATTTCTCACTCATCCCATGTTTTCCCTGAACTATTTCAAAGCAATAAACTATATTATTCTACCAGTTAGCCTAAGCATAATGCTAATGTTTAATGTTTATTAAAACATCTAAAGAATTTTACCTCGTTCCTGAAGGGATTTAGAACATTCTACCTTGTTTTCCCCTCCCAAATATTTTACTTTTTCCTTCTAGAATTTTGGTTCTGTTTTTAAAAGCTCATTATCAATGTTCATTTAGATTTATCCACATATTTAAACTTTTTCCACCTTTGTTTTTCTATCTTAGACCTCCTTTCTAGAATTATTTTCTCTCTTTTAGAAGTACACATTTAAAACGTTCCTTTAGAGAGGACCGACCTCTTCATAATAAATTCTCATTTTGTATTGAAATATAGAGTCTTGAACCATGTATTTGCTGGGGTAGCAAATCCTGCATTTTTACTTAAAATGATAATGTGATATTGATTATATTAGCTTCCAAGTAATTTCAGATACGATCTAGTTGCTGTTTAGTATTCTATTGTATGGATAAACTATAATTTATATCTGTATAACAAGGGCTCTGCTTAATGTGTATAATCCTCTCCAAATATTTATTATGTAGGTCATTTCCAACCTTTTACTATTATAATTAATACCGTAGCAAACATTCTTGTACATAAATTTTTGTCCTCATTTCTGAATGCTTCTTTAGGGAGTATAACTAAAAGTGGAATTTCTGGATCAGAATGTCTTAGCCTTGTAAATTTGATTTAATTTTATTCCTCTCCCCATCACGCATCTGCAACTGAGGCTCTGGAATCACTGTTTAAATTAAAATTTTCACTTACATCAAAGCAAAACCTGCACATGATTAAAAAAATCAAACAGTCCGGAAGGATTTAAGATGAGAAGAAACGGACTCCTGTTCTACACATGCCCCTCTCTGTCCACAGGAAAAGCTATTAATTTTTTTCATTAGCATTCTGCTAATTACATTAACACTTCAAAATAGTTTGTGTGTTCTATTTCAGCACTGTTTCATTTCTTTCCCCTTTGTAAATAAAGATTTCAGCACCCTCAGACCTTTCTTCTTTCCCTGACCATCTCCCACTTTCGGCTTGCTATAAATCTACTTTTGACATTAATAAACTATACATTCTGTTTTGTAACCATAGCTGGAATATTCTAGAAGCAGATTAAAAATGTGGAAAATGGTAAGATTTACATGTTTTTGACTGGAAATGTTGCTCTTTCTAGAGCTAAACAGTGTGCTGTGATTATACTGTTTTCTCTCAATTTTCTACCTTTTCACTGTCTCTTCCTTCTTGGGTATTAATTAATTAATTAATTAATTAATTTTTCATTGTCTTTATCTTCTCTCTAAATACCAGTGTGACCCAGAATTTGTTTCTGAGTCTTTGATCCATTTTCCTCCTTAGGCAACTCCATCTAGCACGTAGATTTAATCCTGTTCAAATACTAATGAGTCCCAAGTTTCCCTCTTTAGTGTTACCTCCTCCTGAGTTTTAGGTTTGACATATTGGACATGTTGAATTTTCTTTATTCCATAACCATTCTGCACTATTTTCCTCTCCAGTAAATGTTACCGCTCTCCACCTATTAATAGTTGATCGAGATGAAATCTAGTAGTTATCTTTGATGTCTCCTATTTCCTCACCTACGTATCTATTACACCAACAAAATAAGCACTACACTGTCCAGCTCTCTCTCTTTCTACTGTTAGCACTATCATTTATTACCTGGACTATTGCAACAGCCTTTTATTAATAACTAGTAGAGACTTTTAAAATCCAACCTCCATATAGCAGAGCCTTTTTTTTTTCTTTTTAAAATATCAATCAGGCCATGTAACATTTTTGAATTAAGGCTTCCACTGGCTTCTTAGGCTAATACCCAAAGTCCCTGTGATGGCATAAGGTCTGTCCTCCCTGCCTGTCTCTCTAGGCTCCTCCTCTCCTGCCACCTTCCCTAAGCTATATTTTCTTTCTGAATTTTCGTGTTCGATATGTAGAGTCTGAGGTAGTTGAGGGCCAGACATACATATCTGGAGATGTGCAATAGAGGGAAACATGGGCCCAGACCTTAAGAGAGAGTTCTCAATTGGAGGAACAGATTTGTGCCATTTTAATGTGTTGCTGCTATTCGGAATTGGAATATAAAAATAATTTTATAATGTATATGTATTTTGAAAATGTTATTTTTTTCACCTCATTATCTTTTGATTTATGGAGAGAGACAGAGAAAGAAAGAAAGAAAGAGACAGAGAGCGAGCAATTGAGGTAGATCGCAGGTTTTCCTTGGTTAGGCAGTCATGCCTTTGGCTAAGGGGGTCCTGAAATAATTCGAACATAGCTTCCCATTTCTGTTCAGGAGTTACCTTTTCCTTCAGAGTTCTATTCAAAACTCAGATAATCACAGGAGGAACAACACTTTTAGTCTATTAATGCTAAACCACTATCAAAGTGATTAGAAAATACAGTGGGGCCCTTGGACATCTCTTGGACCTGGACTTCTTAAAAAAACATCACAGAAGAGATGGAGCCTCAAATATGGTGATGCAAAGAGAACTGACTCTGGGAGATGAACACATAGTGCAACACATAAACGATGTACTGTAGGATCGTATACCTGGAACCTATGTAATTTTTAGTAACCAATGTCACCCCAAGAAATTTAACAAGAAAAATACCCCACAGAAATTACAGCCCTATGGAGCACTAGAACATCCAAGTATCTTAGAAGTAATTCTTTACAAAGGTTTCCAGTTGTGTCTAGAATCAAATTCAAAACTTCCTGCTACTTCTCCAAGATCCTACTTGATCTGAATCCCACTGAATTTTTTAATCTCATCTCCTGCCATGGTTTTCAGAGCTCACAATGCTAGTTTTCTTCCTTAAATATACCCAGCTTGTTCCTGCCTCAGAGCCTTTGTGGTGTTTGCAGCTCCCCTCCATTGTAATGCTTTCCTGGGACTCTCTACGATGGCCTACAGCAGGGGTGTTCAACCTGTTGGCTTCCCTGGGCCACATGGGAAGAGGAAGAATCGCCTTGGGCCACACATAAAATACACTAACACTAACAATAGCTGATGAGCTAACAAAAGGCCCAGGCATAATTTTTGTAATGTTTTAAGAAAGTTTACGAATTTGTGTTGGGCCACATTCAAAGCCGTCCTGGGCCGCATGTGGCCCGGGGACTGCACGTTGGACAAGCTTGGCTTAGATCTTTATTGTCTCAGGTCAAATGTCACCACCTCACAGCCACTCTCCTTCACCTCATGTCTGAAGTGTATCTCCCTCATATTGTTCTCACACAGCACTTTAGTTTATTGCACTTGTTTACTTTTGTGTTTTCCAAGCACCAAAGATTGTTCCCTGGTTAATACTCGATCAGTGTTTGTGAACATATTGCATGGATAAACACATGAATGAATCAAAGGGATGCTAGCTTACCTGAAAAACATGTAGGTAGATCCCGAGCCCATCTCGTGATCAGGAGTGTGAGGCCAGCTACACAGGGTTTGAAGGAACTCTTGGAATAATGGGGAATTTAGAATACAACTCTCATTTCCTATGCACCTTGAGATCACAGAGTTGCTCAAGGAAACAAATGAAAACTAAACCAATAAAAGTAAACACCAGTCTGGTTTATAGGCGACCTTGGTCGAGTACTCACTGTGTACCTGGAGCCATGTTGCGGCTTCACTTGCAGAGCAGTATGTCATTTCCACCTGACGCTACCAGGTGAGACAGGGACTATTAATATTATTTACAAATTAAAAAGAAAACAGGTTTCAGGAGGTTCCATCATTTACCAAATTGCTACCCATTTCTAATTGAGGTAGAGCTGGGAATTCAACTCAGGTGGGTTGAATTCCCAGAGCTTTAATGCATATCACTAGAATATTCTGTATTGAATTTACTGAGAAAACCTAAGATAGAAATTGTACTATTAGGCTTATAGAAATAAAATGCCCTTTAATTTTACCTTTTAGAAAACCAGTTTTGCATAAGGTTATCTGAGCCTTTGGCTCCTAAGCTCTTAAATGGATGATTTTTGTGAAGAATAAAAACTACTTCTTAGGTACCTGGCTAGTCAAAAGTTATACCCATCGTCATATTAGGATGCCAGCAAACTTATCCTGCTTAAGTCTCTTCTGAATAACCCTCCAAACCAGGCTTCAGGTGTTGTAATGGAAGAGACCCGAGTCTGGTCTCTGCTCACCCCATAACTCCTATCTGACTCCCTCCTCTGGGCTGGTTACAATGGACCCTTTGCTGCAGGCTTAGAGAACTCTTCAGATAGTGTAGTAGTGGGTTTCTACAGCTTTCTCTCCCCCAATAGGCTACGAGTTTCATGAAAGTAGCAATGTCAAGATTAGATGAATCTCTTAACTCTTCAAACATAGAAACGACCACAAAAGGTGATAGACAAGGTTTTTAATCATGATGCCAGGTCTGAGTGTTTTGTATTGTAAAATGAGAAAATTAGATAGATCTTTAGATAAGACCCACCTGTTCAGTTAACATCAGACACATGCAATGTGGACTGCTGCTATGTATTGTGGGTTAATGAAGAATATCATTTTTGATGAACTTGCATTAAAACCAGGCTGTACTATTCACAATTTTGAGTCTTTGAGCAAGATATTTAAGGTCTTTGAGCCTTAGGTCCCTTACTTACAAAATGTGAACAATAATTTTTATGTAGTTAGGTATAAAACACCTGGCACATAAATGCGTTCTTAATATATTTTATTTCCCTCTTCTTCTTCTAAGTTGACATCCCCCAAATTGCTTAGTTAGTATGAGAGGATTATAGAAACTAATGGTCCTTTGATAACCATTTTGGGGGGTACATCCTATCCAGGTTTTTCATTCTTTGGTTATTTCCTATCAAACCTAGGGTATCCTATCGTATTACATCTTATAGAATTTCTTTTATCACTGCTGAATAATCCTTTCTAATAAAATTCTCTATATCATGTTATGGTTTCTATCTGCTGTTTGGACCCAGAATGAAACAGTTGGAAAATAAGTTTGGGGGACACTATAGAGAATATCAAACATTGGATTCTTTTGCTAAAGAGTTGATTTAAATAACCATTTCGAATTTCTTTTCAAACAAAGCCTACGTGTATTTTTTTTTTTTTTGGTTGCTTTTTTGCCTTCCTTTTTAAATAACAGAACCAAATCTTGCTTTGTAAGAAGCAAGGATGGCAGTTGATAATAGCTTTATTTACTTTGGCTACAGCAATCATCTGCATTAATGATAATCAATTTGGGAGTATTAGAAGGTCGATTTATTTAAAGAAACTACAGGTAATTATAAATTTCTTTACTAATGGCATAAGGGAAATGAGGCCTGTTAAACATTTAAAATAATTTGTAATGGACATGTATACATTAAAAGAATAAAATCTTATATTCTCATCAATCCAATTACATTTGAAATGAATGTTTAGTTTATCATTTTCTTCTAATTGCAAGAGCCAGATCTATGCATGTGATGGGAGTAAATTGGCATAGGATTTATTTGTTCACTTCAGCCTCCTTTGAGAAACAGAAGTGTGGAAACTGAATTTAAATTAATTGAGCTGCTAGTATGTTCCCGGTGACTCTGTATTTTGTTTGTACCAATTATCCATTGCCATAATGATGCTGTATAACGTGTTCTTCCCAAAACAATGGTTTAAAACAATAATCAAATGTTTAGGTCTCAGGTCTATTAGTTGGTGTTTTTGGCTGGACTCAGCAGGGGGTAATATTGACCTATCTTAGTCATCTGTTTGGGAGTTGACTAGCTAGCTATTGGATGACAGGGTAGATTTAACTATGATTATATATAGAGCTATGTTCCATTTATTTTTCATTCTTGTAGGACATTGAGCATTTTCTTAAGGTGATAGCAGAAAGAATGAGTGAGAGCAAGTAGAAAGATGTACGTGCTTTTCTAGGCTCTGTCATACTTATTAATACTAATGTCAAAAGCAAGCTACACGATGTATTAGTTTGCTGATTGGATGCCTTAAAAAACAGATAATAGGGGGTTCCCTGGTGGTATAGTGGCTAGGTTTCAGTGCTCTCAACGCCGCGGCCTGGGTTTGATTCCCAGCCAGGGAACCACCCAAAAACAAACAAACAAACAAACAGAAAATAATTTTCTCACAGTTCTGGAGGCTAGGAGTCCCAGATCAAGGTGTTGGTGCATCTGGCTTCTTCTCAGGCCTTTCTCATTGGCTTACAGGGGGCTGTCTTTTTCCTGTGTCCTCACATGGTCTTACCTCTGTGTGTTTGTGTCTCTGGTGTCTCTCTGAGTGTCCAAATATTCTCTCCTTGTGAGGACACCAGTCAGATTGGATAAGGCTCACTCTAACTGCCTCATTTAACTTAATCACCTCTTTAAAGGCCCTATCTCCAAATATGGTCACATTCTGAGATATTTGAGATTAAGATCTCAATATATGAATTTTTTTTTTGAGGGGTGTGGGGAGATACCACTCAGCCCATTCCTCATGAACAAGCCTGGAATCAGAGGGGGCAGGGATGGATACAGGAGAGGCAAAGAATTGGGGCCATTACTTCCGTCGGTCTACCACGATGTTAAGAAAACCCCCTCAGTGACATGGTTATTATTTTTGCCATTTTATAGAGGAGGGGAAATGAGGCTCAACTAGATGTGAGTCCCCACGTTTCTGTTTGTTTTCTTATAGGAAAACATTGAGTGACTGAAATGAGAGGTCAAAAGAAATCTTCTTACTTTTACTTATTTAAATTAGAGACAACCTAGTACAGTGACTAGGAGGGTGAGTTCTTGGCAAGATCACTTGCCTGCACACAAATGTCACCTTCAACAGTTACTGGCCACTGTACCTTGAGCGAGAATGTTATGTATCTGACTTTCCTGTAACATGAGAAGAGTACTACCTACCACATTGCATTATTAAGGCCTTAAATCTCTTAATTTAGGTAAAGCTTAGGACACTGGGTAGTGCATAGGAAACACTACAAACTGTTTTCTACAACAACAACATTAACAAGAATGATTATCATAACCCTTTCTCTTTAATGTGTGAGACCGAGGAAACATAGTTCTTTTTTGATCAGGGTAATGTGACCTAACAAGCAAGGAGATGGGCGAGCTAAATTGTTAGGCTAATAGCATACCACTTATTAACTGGTGCTCGGGTGCAAGCTATGCAATGCTTCACTAAGAAATTCTCAATATTGATTAATTTATATTTTTTATAAGATTGTAGTATTTCAAATTTGAATTTACTAATACATATGTTCTTGAGGGGACAGGCCTATCATGCCAATCAACTATTTGGATTATTTCCTAGCTTCAAAGGGATTTATCAGCTTTTAGTTTCTCTTCTTTCCAGACCCCTTAACATACTGCGATCAGATTCAGACTCTGAAAAACATTGGTCCCACGTGACTCCTCTGTTCACGCCTTCGGTGGCTCCTTGGGGCTGAAAGGATGATGTCACAACTCCTATTCTGCGACAGCATGCCAGACAGCTCCCTATGACTTGCATACTCCTGCCACCTTTATTTTACTCACACCGATTTCCCACAATGCATTTCTCCTGCCATTTTTCTCCATTTCGGGAATCTTTCCCTTAGGTTAACATTGGAATTTTGATGCCTAGTGGTATGTGTCTGTCTTTGATACATCAGTTTTCCATGTTATCCTTCACTTTTTTTGTTAGGGAGGATGGAAATGTGTTTTCTAATGTAGTTTTCTCACAATTATAGGTTAAATTCATCAGTTACTACATCTTTGTGTGGTACTTACACAAATGCTACTCACAGTTGAGCGTTACAGTGTGCTGTGATTATGTTTTATTTCCCCAAGGGTGATAATGACTTCCTCGCTTCTTCATTTGCATTGTTGTTTTTGTACCTATCACTTTGTCTCATACCTTTGAAGAGCTTCTTGGTATAATGTTCCACGAAGTCCGTCACTCTGGATCCTTTATCACTTCCATTTACTTTTCCCTCTGAGACGAGACCCCAGTTTCTTATCCGGGTGCACTGTTTCCTATACCTGCTGCACAGTTGTCATCTTAGGACCTGTCTTAGTTGTCATTCTTGAAGTCCCCTGTGCTGTTGTCCTAGGCAGGACCCTTGTCACCGAGATGCCGAGTAACTTGGTTGTTTCTCTTTCTTCAGCGTGGAGCTGAGGAGGAACAACATGTCCTGTAATGTGGAGGATCCTTGGCTGCTAGATTATGATACAGGAGGGCGTCACTGTATCAAATTTTAATGTTTTAAAGACCGTGGAGTGGGGGTTCCCTGGTGGTGCAGTGGCCAGGTGTCGGTGCTCTCAGCGCTGCGGCCTGGGTTCGATTCCCAGCCAGGGAACAAACCCAAAACAACAAAAAGCTGCGACCACGACCTCCATTCAATAAAGGGACATTCGCAGAAACTCAGTGTTAAGCATTTCATCAAAAAAAAAAAAAAAAATTGGAACTCGTAATCCTTCCGAGACTTGAGCTGAGAGGGATAACCTCTATTTTCTGTAACTCTCTGTCCTTCTATTACATGACTTTCCTCGGGGTGGACGATGAGATAGAGTCTGTATTTACTTTAATGACCAGGGGCTAAAAGCAGCAATCATAAAGGCCAATGAACAAGGGAAAGATTATTGTAAGACAATTTCCTCTCCAGATCATTAAAACAGATGAATAAAAAGAATATTTACTACCTATAGTTGTATCACCTTAGCCTTGGATGGGCTGACGTTAACTTTATGGGGTAATATAAAGTGCATTTTTCTCCTTTCAGCCTCCTTAAGTCGTCCCCGGTGTACCGTGAAAGAGCTGGGTGCGAAATCAGTGCTTGTGTGTGGGTGGGCGGTCGGGGGACCAGGAGGTCTGAGCGGTGCTCCTGCGCACACGCCCCCCGCCTGGCCACTTCCTCGCCTTCCATGAGTTCCAGCAGCCTGCCTCTGAGGGTAACGGGGGTTTGGGAAGGAGATGTGGCGAACAAATGAGTTTCTGTGTCTGAGTCAGTCGGTGCTGTTTTATCTTTTGTGTGATATTGCCAGAGATCCTTTTATCCTATAAAGAGATCTTTAAAGCAAAGCTTTGAAGAGGCAATTTTTATTTTATCTCTGTCATGGTCTGCTGCAAATCAGTAGCATTTTGTAATATCCCCCCCGCCCCTTTCTGTCCCCCTTCTCCTTCCCTGCCCTCCACACCACCCACCCCAAGCTCCACCCCCTCTTTTCACTTAACAAATATTGGTTGAGCTTCTACTCTGTGCCAGGTAATGTTGTACGTGTTTATGTTCAAACAAAGGCAAGTAGAGGATTAGGGTGTTAGGATGAACAGAAGTCCACAGATTTCCTTTAAAGCAAAAGTACAAACCACCATCTTCTGGACACTTCAAAAACTCGTTGGCCTAAATTCAAAGTTTCTCCTTCCTTGACTTACATGACATTAAAACACCCCCATTCTTCTGTGGTCTCCAAGGATAATGTTGGGCGTAACTTCCCCGAGTGTCGGACGTGCTCACAGACGTCAGCGTGGCTCCTGTTTTCTCGGTTAGCAGTAGCCGTTGACTCTATTCTATGAAGGTAAAGCTGTGTGTCTTACAGGCTGACACCTTTTTTGATCCTGTAGAGGACAGAGTATACACTCAAAGGGGTGGACATCACGACGGTAGGTTATAGAGTGATTCTGAATGGCTCCATCTTTGAATGAATTTCAGGGTTGTGAAGTAAGTACGAGTGTCGTAGGTGGTCGCTGCGATTCAAACAGTAGCCATCTCCCAGGTGTAGTGTATTAGAGAAGGCACTGATGGCTGTGACCTGAGGTACACAACATGCCCGTTCCACAGAAGAAAACCTTTTACTCCTGAATTATTTACTTACCCAACATGTACTATGTGTCAACCACGTGGTGGAGGTTTGAGTGACAAGACAAGATCTACTTCCTCTTTTAAATAGCTTTATACTAAGGAGAAGGAAGGAGAGACATGTCTATTAAAGTATATACACAATTAAAATATATACTTCCTATGATTATTTTGAGGTATAAATGAATAGATGTATTTAAAGGGCTTAAAAGAGTACCTGACAAATAGAACACACTACATACATTTAGCTACTCACTTTACAATGAGCTTTAATGGTGTTCAGGGGTGAGAGAACTCTAGTTTCCTTTGCATGTAAATGTTGTTTGTCCAGTCACAGACTCTGTGAGGCTCCAGCCAGGACTTTACACCACTGATTGCATGTTCATTCATTCAAAAAACTCATATTTAGCATCTATCATATTCTAAGACTGTGCTGGTCATACAGGGGAAAAAAAATTAGACAAGGTCCTCAAGACACTCACATTTCTATTTGTCCAGCATTTGAGTAATGGAAACATCTGAATAATTGGACTCGCTACACTCTCTGGTTTTTGCTGCCAACGAGAAATAAATGTGGGCATTTGGAATTCGTTCAAAATGAAGAGAAATGCAATCAAATTACTAGGGAATATCTGGGGCCTGTCTGCGTTTGGCTGTCTTCTGCTCTGCCTGCGTCCACGGGATTGCAAGATAAACCACATTCCAAGTGTAACACGAAGCCCCTGACAGGGGCCAGATCACCGGAGAGGGTGCATTGCAACGAGCACAGCTTTCATTATTAAGTGTCTTTTTCTAAATCCTTGGAAAGGTTGTGACCCTTAATTGACTCATTTTAATTAAGTATATGTCATAACTGAATAAGATATGGGGGAAAGAGCCCAAGATCTGAAATCAGAAGATGAAGGGCCGATCTCGTTTTATCGCTTCCTAGTCTTGTAGCTTTAAGGAGTAATATAACCTCTTTGCTTGTGAAATAAAATGGATAAAAACCTTACAGTATTGATGAGAGGAGTGCAAGAGGTGTTATAGTCAAGAATTCTTACTGGGACATAATAACAGTGTATTTTAAATGGGGGTGGATACATACACACACACACACACACACGCACACACACACACACACATATATATATATATAAATATATATAAAATCTGTCTATCTATCTATCATCTAGCCAGGCTGTATGTCTATATGTATATATGAGCCTTTGTTACCTGTATTACTTTACCTGACTCCACAGAGGATTTGAGAGTACTATTTTCTTTGATATGTCACAAATGTTTCTACACATTTTTCAGGGGGGCTCTGCTTATTTGGTCCTTTGTGACTTAAGTTACAGAGAAAGTCATGTTCATATGTATTTACTGAATACATAATCAACTCCTAAAGAGCACGAATTCTTGCATACAGTGAGGTGTCCAGCATACTGGGAAACTCCAGAGGTTTCTAAATAGCTCATCTGGGCTAGATATTAATATGATTCAGTTTCTTGGAGCTCGGTCATCTATTACAACAATGACATGGGAGTATTGCTTCATCTCTATTTTATGCAAGCTTACTTAATACCCTTGCAACAGCAAATTGTCGTGTGACATGCTCTGGGAGAGATTGGGTATCAATTTGTCAACATGATTTAGGAATAATGAAATCCATGTGCCCAAAATGTGGTGGTGGGAATGGTGAGTGATAGATGATGAAGTGTTGTGCTAGAGATTCCTTCCAACTCTACCTATTCCTTGACTTACTAAACAAGGACATATCCTCTGTGAATTATATTGAAGGCTCACTCTTCTCTTAGTGGCTGTAAGACTCCTATCAAAATAATTTAATGATGAAAATGAAGCTGGTTTAATTGAATTCAGGATGAACCAGGAGTCACCACCTTAGGGTGGGTTTAGCCCTTCACACTTAATATTCTGCTCGGCAGTTCAGCTTTGTGGCAAAGCCAGAGCTGTTGTCATTGAGGCTTTAAGCTTAGGGAGATTTTTTTTCTCTTTAATACAGACAATGGGAAAGCATGCATGTGCCTGGAATTGAGATCAATGTAGCCACTAACCTTGACCACTCCAGAGCTTTGAAAGCCTGACACCTCATCAGCGAGTACAAATCAGTCAGCAAGCCTCAATAAAGCTGATTTCCAAAGCTGAAAGTCAATTTTTGGCATTCCCTTCAAAGCTTCATGTACTTCATTTAAAGAACTCAACCAAACCCTCATCGTGTCCTCCTTAGGAAGTGGTTTCGATGAGTACCAGTAGGTTTCCCAAGTCTCTGACTAAGAATTCACTTCAAACTGATTTTCAAAAATTGCGTCGGAAGCTCTGAAGACAGACTCCCCCGGCTCGCCCTGCTGTGCGACGCTCCGCTCGCCTACCCGCGGCCCGCGATGCCTCGTCTACCCAACCGTGTTTTCGGGGCTAAGATCCAGCTTCCGTTCCATTTCACTGCATCCCTGAAAGACAATCTAACGGTAAAATTGGCCGATTATCTAGACGGGCTTAATTTGTGCCTTCAAATGACTTTGGAAATAAATTTTGATTAAAAAGTTACACCAGTGATGCATTTTCTGTATCACAAAGCAAAATCTATTTGAAGAACTTAGTCCTGCATGCCAGATTGAGCAGAAGCCTTAATTCCCTTTAGTAACTATGCAGGCGAAAATAAATTAGGAGCCCGATGAATAAACAGGAAACTATCAAAATCACAGATATCTTTGCTATCTGTCTCATTTTTCCATTGAATGGATCGTGCAGTAAAAAATTACAACCACAATCGAATGCACGTGTTTTAAGAATGAATACACACATCCTTCCCCCACGTCGAAATAACTATTAACAATTAAGAACATATGCTTCAGTCAATACTTTTCATTGAATCATAAACTGTATTTCCAACCACTGTCTTTTTAAAGCCGGTTGAGACAGCCACGCAAGAGGATGTTAAAGTGAATCAAGCTCTCGCAGAGCCCAGCCGTGTCTTCCCAGTGAGTCTCCAGCTACTTTTCTCCAAAGGGACTGCTCACGATACAGGTGCTGCCTTGTTAAGGGATGTCCTGTTCTGTTCTCCCAAATGTGCATCTCAGGCCTCTAAAAATTAAGGGAGAAAATTAAGACCCTTCTTGACTCCTTTGAACCTGGGGGTAGGGAATGGAGTTCATCAGGGAGAAGATACTGAATTTTGCAAAAATGCTGGAGGCTTGCTATTCACAGTGTTTGATCTGTCCTGCGTGAGGGGGCTGAGTGTGGTGAGGCTTCTCCAGCTGCCAGTGTCAACAGGGACATACTGAAACTGAAAAAAGGGGGTGCACTTGGTGTTGGATGCTGAGGTGAATGGAGAGGAAATACAAGAAGCCTCTGCAAGCACATGCAAGCCGTCTCCAAAAGTAGAGCCGAGTCTAGAGGTAGCTGTGGCAGGGTACCGATCCCGCACAGCAGGGCAAAGGTCCAGGACAAAGTCAAGATTAAAATCTGTCAGGGAGTAGAAAAATGCTTGTCACTCTAAATTAATTCACTCGTGCTGTTATGATGAGGTGTCTTCCGTAGACCCAAGGCCCCACCTTTGCACGATGAGTGGGCTTCTTGCTCTATTGGAGGTCTAGGGCTCTTACAACATTTTAAAGAACGGAAGGACCATTTTCTTGAAAGTGCAAGGGGAGGTCATTAATTTAATTCAGCATGAGAACTAGTAAAAATTGAGATTTTAATTTTAGTGCAATATCAATGCTAATTCATAGATAAGAGTCAAGCAATTCTTGCAGTTAATAAAATAATGTGCAATGGTTCAGTGTTGAGACTTCTCTGCAAGCCTGCCCCTAACATTTGCATATGCATAAAGGTACAAACAGAGGCCAAGCTGACTTTGACCTGTGACTCGATTACCTCCTTCCTGCTTCTCTTCACATCCATCACGTGGACGTCTAAGCTTTATCCACAACCCCCCCGTTGGTCAGCAGCAGCGTCTGGCTTTCTCCCTACGCCCAGTTAGAGGTTCACACCCCAGCACTGAGGTCTGTGTTCGGGAGAACGGAGCTGGGGAAGGAAATGTGCAGGCCGCGGAAATGGAGGTAAGGGCATTTGAGCAAGCAAGTCCAGGGTTAGGAGTACCTGGAGCGTAGTTCACAATGGAAGGGTCGAAGGGGATTGTGGGGGTTGGAAGGGGGAAGGGGTGGTGGAAAGGCTGGGGGCAGAGCTCCAGCTAGGCATGTTCCCTTGGCCCTACAGACTTCTTGTCCCTTGGGGAAGGGGACAGCCAGACAAGGGCCAGAATCAGGGGGCTCGATTGCCTGAGTCTGTGGGTAGACCTGCTTCCTTAGGAATTTGTCATTGTTAACAGATAAGCTGGCAAAGGAAATCTTTCAACATCTGGCCTTTATTCTAGTGTCATCTGCCTAATGTTCATCGCATCTCAATCTCCAGTGACCTTAAAATTCTTGTTTTTCCACGAAGACATATGGCTTTTCATTCTTCATATTATTTCCCATGTTGTCTCCTCTCTGGGAAAAACCTTTTTATGACTACAAAGCTCCTAACAACTCTTGAAAATCCAGCTCACATGTCACAAATTCTGTGTAAGCTTTCTTGGTTTCCTCAGAAGGAGTCAGCGGAAACTCCCTTTGGTGCCGGAGTCCTTTGTTTATATCGTGATAGCATGTATATTGTGTTTTAATTATTTGTTTGCTTTTCCCTCTCCCTTTTCTGACTCCTTGAGTCCTCAGTATCCAGAGAAGTACCTGGTACGTAACAAGTACTCAATAATATTTGTGGAGTTGATTAGTTGATTGGATCGATCCTTCTTCTACCCCAAGAGGAACTATACTTAAGATCTTCCTCCTAAAGCACGTCTTGCCTCAGTTTTACCCACCCACACTGACATCTGGTTTCCTAACTTCCCAACCTCCCCTAGACTCTCTTGAATAGTTCCTGTTTTCTGCCTTCTTCCTGCATTCCTGTTTAGATTCCCAGGCAAGTTTTTGACTTCTTGATTCATATGGCTTTTCTAGTTGTGCTTTTGTGAGACATGAAGAATAGAATTGAATTAATAAAGTCAACCTGGCTAATGAAAGTAATCTGAATGGCCTAGCGAATCATTACACGATAAGGGGGACACGACATGGTGAAGAGGTGTTTTAGAGAGAATGATCTGACTGGTTGGTTTTGACATTAGCTGAGGCACAAAAGGGTATCTTTCAGAGTTGCTTCTGGTGGCTGAGGAAAGCAGTAGCTTCTCAGAACCAAAGGATTTCAGAAATGATAGGGATTTAGTGGTCATCCATTTCTGTGCCCTTTTAATAGCTTAGAACATTAAAGTACCACCATGACAATAATAGATAGTGACTGAACCAACAATTAGGGCCGAGGGCAATTGGTTTTCAGTTAGTTATCTTTCAATTTTTCAAGGCCGTATCGGTTCAGCTGCATTTGTACACTATCTCAACTAATGTGTTGATTTGACTATTTTTGACCCAGCTTGAAACTACAAGTATTTTTCACTCATTTATTTATCATTTTATTATTATTATTATTGTTGAGGTCAATGACAGGTACTGTGCTAAGCCCTGGGGATACAAAGGTAAATAAAAAGTTCCTTGCTTTAATGAAGCTGGTAGTCTGGTGGGGGAGATAATCATACAATCGTGGGAGGGATGGTGCCTAACTCGGCTTGGAAGATGGACAATGATGCAGGTTCTGTGAGATTATGACATCAGACCTGGGTCTTAAAGGATGTTTCTGCTTTTGGCACAAAAGGAATTGGACAAAGTGAGGGAGCTCACAGGGCATAGGTTAATCCCTACTCTGAGCAATTGACTCAGGTTATCTGAGTCTCAGTTTTCCCACCTGTTAAATGAGAATAATAATACAAACTAGACAGGGTTCTTGAAGGATTAAGTGGGATCAAGTGTGTGTGCAGTCCTCTTGTTGCAGATGCCTTTTCTTTCCGGAGAAAGTCCTTCTCTGATCAGAAGGCGCTGTGAATGAGACTGTCAGGTAGATGCTGAGCCTCAGGCTCAGCTACTCTGCCCTCTCCCAAGTTCTGGTGCAGATGAGAGACGGGGAATAGACACAGAGGTTAGCAACAAATAAAAATACTAGATTTATTACTGGTAAAACTTGATTGGAATGCTGTGTTGCAGAACATCTGGACAACTGCAATTTCTTTTCAGGTTCAGAGCCTAAAAAGTGGCATATTTAAATTTTAATGAAAATCTGCTAAAGATAATATAATAGAATGGAAACAGGCAAGGCAGCAAGGATATACATGCTCATTTTGGAATAAACTGGCTACGTGGTAGTTGTGGTAACGTGTATGGTACTGTGAGCAAATATTTCATTTTCTCTCCCTGTTGTGCCCTTCCTTGAGGGTTTTATACATTTCTGTCCTACTAAACTTAGGAGTGAGGACAGGACTGGTGTTGACACTGAAGTGTGGGGGAAGTGGCAGATGGTACTTGCTGGGGGAAGCTTTAAAAGCCTATGTGTGGTTTTCCACGTCTTTCTTCCCTCTGCCACCAGAGAGGGGCTGTGCCATAGCTTGGGCATTGGCGTAAGGACAACATAGAGCAGAGCAGTCACTGATCTTGACAGACAGGCTCCTTGACCAGAAATAAAACTGTGTGTCATAAACTACTAAGGTTACTGGGTCATTTGTTGCTGCAGCAAAACCTAGCCTGGCCTGACTAATCAGTCGTTAGTAAATCATACCATGTAAGCAATTATTATTTAACACAACAGGTCAAATTTCTTTGTTAAATTCCCACTTGTCTAGATTTTGACATGGGATCAACATTGTCATCTTCAAACACAGAAGAAGTAGGATATTGCATTATTTTTAGTAGTATATAATATTGCCAGTCACAGAATCTGTCGGTAAATAAGCCTATCCTCAAATCAATAAAAACAATTGAGCATCAGGTGGTCAAGATGCTGTGAATAAATGCAAAATAAACAGGAAGGGCAGATTTTATTCTTTATAAAATTAAATCTGAGATCAGATCTCTTACATGGAAGGAATGTAATCATTTGCAAATGGCTTAAGTACTGTTAACTATGCATTAGGAACTGCTGGCAGGATTTAGAACTAAAGGTAGAAAGTATTAAATGGGAAAGGATTAATATGATATTACAAAATAAATTTTAAAAATGATCTAAGCTGGCCTCTGCATTGTTACTATATTCAAATTATAGCTGAAGGACAGCATTACTATAATTAGGGGAAATCCCAATGGAAATTAGCAGACTCAGTATAATGTGAATGTTTTTTAATGACTATAGAGATCCTGTAAGTGGTATTGTCATTAACAATTGCTAACTGTGTAGACTAACACTTCTTGTCACATTCAACAAGATCAAAGTTCTGCAAGGACTGTTTCATTTAAACGTCCATCTATGAGGAATAAGGAGGCGATACAATTAAGGACCACTCTGATGTAGACACAGTGCCATTAGCTACTAGAGTTATAAATCACTCTCAAAGAACAAGATTCTTTTACCTTGCGAACTGATGTGATGTGGAGCAGGGCTAACTTTCTGTGATGATGGAGATGCCCTCTGTCTGCACAATCACGATCACCATTAACCGTTATCCCCATGTGGCGACTGAGCAACTGTTCTGTAGCTAATGCAATTGAACAACTGGTTTTTAAATGATACTGATTTAATTAGAATTTAATTTTAAATAGCCACATGTAGTTCCAGCCTACTGTATTAAAAGGTCTGCAATGATCTCATGTAACACTTTTAGATTAAAATAATTGTCCACATGTATCCTATATTAACTTTCCAAATGAGTTTTGCCCAAAGCAGGCAGATTAAAAAAAAACAAACGAGACCTTATTTATCTATGTGAAAAGCACAGCCAGCCGTATTTTCCCGTGTGTTCCTTGTCCCAAACATGGTTAAGCAATTTCCTTGAATTCTTACTAGAACCCTACTGTGTTGCTGTTAGTAGGGTAGCATGATTTTCATTTATCCAGACATCCCCATCACAGGCCTTCTCGGAGTCTACTCCTACCTTGCCAAGGTTCTTGCTTTGGTGTAGGACACTTGCTGGGCTAAGAACCTAGCCTTTTCTGAAGTCTGCTTCTCTATCAACTAAGCCCCGTGACTGATTTTTTATGTCTGTCCTCTGGCTGCAGGAGATGAGTATCTCTTTAATTGCTGCCCCCTGACTCTCTTTGCTTTAAATCGTTGATTTATAGAGTTGAGCCCGTTGGGTTCACTCTTCAATGAATTAGTGGCACTTAAGAACAGCCATCACGTCTCGTAGTGCTTATAGTTGCTGTTTATCCCTGACCTCTCAAACCCAAGGCACTGTACCAGCTAGTGCTTCCCCTTTGCCTGTATTCCTTTCCAGTCCACAAAAGACGAAGGCCTTAGCAGTTGTGCCTTTACAGCATATCATGAACGAGAAAGTAAAACACTTCCTAGCGCTGATATGCCTTCATTGCCTTCTGGCCAGTGAGTGAATCCCTCCAGAATCCAAGCCATAGAGTCTGCTTCTTAGAACCACTTCCAGTACCAGCTATGTTTGGTCCAACTACCTCGAATGAGAACTTAAGATGGAGATCCTTGTTTAAATGATTCATTGGAGGAGGAGGGAAGTGAGAAAAACAGGAGAGGCAGCACAGGGAAAACTAAGCAAAACTGTAGTCTCTCAGGTTCTCTCAGGAAAGTTCTGGCACACACATCGTACCCCAGTTTGTCCCCCCTTGAGGCAAGAGGGCTGGCCTTTTGTATTCCCTTTGTCTCTGGCAATAAGTCTGGCCTGCATTGGAAAGGAGGTGTTTCTTCTCTGGTTAAGGCATCAGCTGTGAGTTGTTCTCAGCCAACACTCACAGCAACTGGGGTTGGCATGTGTGTATGTGTGTGTGTTTACAGAAAATAGTAAAATTGTTCTGGGAAGGACACGAGCAGCATCCACTATAGTAAAAACAGCACAAACGCACAAGCTTTTTCAGTAGGGGCTTCAGCAAAATAAGTAGAAGGCTTAACCAGGGGCTGAGAACTAACTGTTTACCTGCACAGCACAATTTTTTGCACCTCCTCAAATGGCTATGTTCATTCAGTCATTCCAGAGATGATTAGAGAGACCCATTACATTGTAGGACTAACTGGTGGTCTGGGAATAGAGTAATGATTAAGTTTACAGATTGTGAGCAATAGACTTGTAAGTGGATGATTACAGGAAAATGTGAATAAGTGCTATCAAAGTGATGTGAATCTGCAAACACAGAAGGGAGGGATTAAAAGTGGGGACTTAAAAAAATTAATGGAGAAGTACTGTGAACTCGGCATTGCGAGATGATGAGGATGTTATTAGGAGAATTTCTCTATTTGTATAGCAATTGGATACTTCAGTACTAATACACAAACAATTGGTTTTGATTCTAGTAAGGTTTAGGAGAATGCTTGGATTAAGATCTTGCAAAGGCTATAGAACATGATCCAATGTCCTGTTTCATTGATTTGTGTTTGGCCCTCTGATTCTATAATGCAATGTGTTCCTTTATTGACTTAAACAGGGATTATTCAGCTTTTATTTGCTCAGCATTAGTATTCAAAGGCATTTCAAATGAACTGAACTCTATTTCATATAAGAAATTTATGCTTATAACTTATATAGGTGGGTAGTACCTGAGTTTCCCATTAAACAGAGGTAATTTGAACAATAGACATTTATTTTCTCATGAATCTGATTCCATGGACTTAGCTGAGAGGTAATGAAATTTCAGTGTGATGAATTTTCTTCTGAGTTTGAGCTGGAAGTTGGTTATTAAAGAAAAACTGTTATCAATCCATTAAAAAAAATCCAGTTGTGAGACAATATAAAACAGTTGGTATAGGGGCATGTTTTTTGAGTTCCCTCTACAAGTAGTTATTTATTATTCTTATAGATATCGAGGTCTGCTCAAGATGGTGAAATAGGGAAACGCTATGCTCACCTCCTCTCACAACCATATTCATATTACAATTAGACTATAGAACAACCATCATTGAGAATCACTTGAAGTCTACTTGAAACTCTACAACTACCAACATACAGAAGAAGTCATGCCACAATTGGTAGAGGAGCAGAGACATGAAACGAGCCAGTCCCACATCCACGTGTGACCATTAAAAAGCAGGAGGGCTGTTTCAACTGTGGAGTTCCTCTTGCCCCCCACCTAAGGAGTGAAGCGTTCTAACCCCAAACCAGGGTCCCAAGCCCAGGGTTCCAGTGCTTGGAAGAGAAGTTTCCACAACTTTCTGGCTGTGAAAACCAGCAGAGATTGTGGCTGAGTGAGACGAGGGCGGCTGCAGCCCAAGCGTTCCTCTTAAACCACCTGAGCATGAACTTACTTGCTGATGGACTCACTCTCTCTGAGTTTCAGTGCTGGGGCAGCAGCTCAAAAGGCACCAGGGACATACGGAGAGGAACTAAATTGTCTGACTTCAGGGCAAGAACTGGAGGGGCGATTTTCTCCCACTGAAAGAAGCCATTGTTTCTTTGTTGAACCCACCCCCGCCCCTACGTGCACACACAGGCTGTCGATGCCGTATCTGAGTCTCCATCAAACTGGCTATCATCTTTCATAGGCTCCACCCTAGTAATTCCCTGAGACCTCCGCCCCATTCAATTTTCGGGCACACTCAAACTGCCTGCAGTGTCTTTCCCCTAAAACCTGTCTTAGCTGATGCTGTGGACTTTTATAAAATCTCTCCAGCAGCATCTGGCTTTGGCATGTCCTGAACTTCTCATTATGTAGCCCCAAGCCTGGCACTAATGGTAGTTGGCCTTGCTTCATGACTTGGCCTCTTGGCACCTCCAAACTCTGAGTGTGTGGCAGCCATCTGTGGCTCATGCCAGGTGGTCCTACAGCTGGCACACCTGGTAGGCAGCTTCAGACCCAGCTGAAGCATCATCTAGTTACTTTTGGGGATGATCCACCCAAAGGGCGCACTAGGCAGGCACCTGCTAGAGCTAATCCTCATCTGTAGGGTCAGCCCCTGCACCACCACAGGTCCTCTCCTGTAGTCATGGCTAGTCCTCAGAACCAGTCAGCCCTAGGGACAATCCCTCCCATTAATGTGCCAACAGCAACCAAAGGTCAACTACAACAGGAGGGCACACAGTATACACACAAGGGACACACCTGGAGCAAGTGGCTCATGTGACCAGTAGACTGCATCACTAAGTTCCACAGCACACCTACTACGTAAGGCCACTCTGCTAAAACTGGGAGACATAGCAGCTCTACCCAATACATAAATATAACACAGGGAGGCAGCCAAAATGGGGAGACAAAGAAACATGTCTCAAATGAAAGAACAGAACCAAATTCCAGAAAATGATCCATGCAAAATAGAGACAAGCAATCTACCAGATGGCGGAGTTTAAAACATTGGTCATAAAGACGCTCAATGATCTCAGGGAGAACTTCAACCAAAAGATTGGAAACATAAAAACGAAGGTAGAAAACACAGAAAAGAACCAGTCAGAAATAAAAAATATAATAAGTAAAATGAAGAATACATTAGAGGGGATCAACAGCAGATCAGATGAAGCAGCAGACTGAATCAGCAATTTAGAAGATAAGGTAGCAGAAAATACCCTGTCAGAAAAGCAAAATGAAAAAGAATCCAAAAATATAGGGATAGTTTGAGGGACCTCAAGGACAACACCAAGTGTACCAACTTTCTCATCATAGGGGTACCAGAAAAAGAAGAGAGGGAGCAAGGAATTGAAAACCTATTTGAAGAAAAAATGAGGAAAAACTTCCCTAACCTGACAAAGAAAACAGACATACAAGCCCAGGAAGCACAGAGAGTGCCAAACGAGATAAACCCAAAGAGAGAATCTAGCAGGAGCAAGAGAGAAGCAGTTAATTAACCTCAAAGCAGCTCCCATAAGAATCAGCTTATTTCTCAACAGAAACTGTGAAGTCCAGAAGGGATTGGCACAAACTATTCAAAGTGATGGAAAGTTAGGTCCTACAACCAAGATTACTCTGCCCAGCAGAGCTATCATTTAGAATTGAAGGACAGATAAAGAGCTTCCCAGAAAAGAAAGAGCTAAAGTTGTTGATCAACACCAAACCAGAATTATAAAAATCTTAGAAGGATTTCTTTAAGACACACACACTCAAAAATACAAGATAAAAAATATGAATAATAAAATGGCAATATCTGCACATATATATAAACAATTAATTACTTAAAATGTAAGTGGATGAAATGCTCCAATCAAAAGACATACGGTGGCTGAATGGATAAGAAAGCAAAATGCTTACATATGCTGCCTACAAGAGACTCACTTCAGTTCGAAAGACAGAGAGACTGAAAGTAAAGGAATGGGAAGAGACAGTTCATGAAAATGGAAACAAACAAACAAAAAGCTAGGGTAACAATACACCTGACAAAACAAACTTTAAAGCAAAGGCTGTGAGAAGAAACATTGAAGGACCCAGTAATCCCCCTTCTGGATATTTACCAAAAGAAACCCAAAATGCTACTTCAAGAGGACATGTGCATTCCTATCCTCACTGCAGCAGTGTTTACAATGGCCAAGATGTGGGGGCAGCCTGGGTTTCATCAATGGGTGAATGGATAGAGGAGGTGGCACACACGTACAGTGGAATATCGCTAGGCCGCGGAAGGGACAGGGCTCGTGCCATTTGCGCGGCGTGGACGGACCTGGAGGGCACTGTGCTGAGTGGAATATATCTGATAGAGAAAGACAGATTCAGTGTGATTACATTGATATCTGGAATCTAAAAAACAAAACAAACAAACGAACAAAACAGAAACAAATTTATAGATACAGAGAATATTTTGATGGTTGCAAGATGGGAGGGGGTTGGAGGGTTGGTGTAAAAGGGGAGGGCATTAAGAAGTACAAATTGGTAGTTGCAAAATAGTTGTGGGGATGTAAAATACGGCATAAAGAATATAGTCAATAATATTGTAATAACTATGTATGGTGTCAGATGGGTACTGGATTTATCAGGGTCATACCTAGATAACAGGAGGGTTGGGGAGCAGGGTGAAAAATGTGAAGGGATTAAGTAGTAGAAATGGGTCGTTACAAAATAGTCATGGGGATGTAAAGTACAGCATGGGGAGTCTAGTCACTCATATGGTAATGAGCTTGTATGATCCCAGGTGGGTACTAGACCAGTCAGGGGTTATTTCTTAAATGATATAAATGTCTAACCTCTAGGCTCTACACCTGAAATTAATATAAAGTAACATTGAATGTCAACTGTAATTAAACAATTAAAAAAGGTGAGAAGGAAAGGTGAAGGGAAGTATGAGGTTCAAATTTTCCAGTATAAAACACGTAAGTCACGGGGATGTAAGGTACAGCATAGGGAAAACACTGGATGTGCCAAAAAATGTATATAAATTTTAAGAGACGTTATCTATGTATTACATAAATATTAATGGTAATCATTTTGAACACCTCTTATAACTGCAGAAGTCAAATGTGACTTGTATTCATCTTTTGTTATTGGTATATATTATTACAATTTTAATACAGTTTTTTCCTTTCTTAAAATGTGTACACGTTATTTTGGCACCCTCTGCAGTCAATAATATTGTGATAGCAGGTATGGTATCAGACGGTGGTTCGACTTATCGTGGTGATCAATATAATAAATATTGAATAACTATGATATACACTGGAAACTAATATAATGCTATGTTAGTTATACGAAGGCTGTCCTGAAAATATCCAGCCATAAAGATGGTTTTAAAAAATGTGTGTTTTCCATTTTCACTAACAGGGTAGCTGATTGGATTTATTTATTAAATGGGCAAAATCTAAGCCCATCTTTCGAAAGCACTGTTGGGGTTAATTGAGGCGCTTGAATCTGGTATGTGGAATTTAAAAATGAATAACTTTGTCCATCAGCTGTTCTTTGTAGAGCAAATGAAGGAATGCAGATAGTAAAGCAAAATTATATATTTTCTTTTTGTTTCTGGAGTGTCTAAAATTTTTTACCTCCTTTTCTTATTTATTTATTCATTTTTAAATATGAGACTTGTCTCCTAGTGCTGACTCAGGGCCACATAGATAAAGTAATTTTAAACCCTCTTATGATCACAAAGTTAACTGTTCCTTTCAATAATAGGATAATACTGATATGTAGTAAGGATTTTTCTTTCAGCTTTTTAAAATGATTGACCCTGTACAGTCTCAGCTAATGCACCACAGATGAGAAGACACCTTGGAAGAAGAAGCTGCTACCTTACAAGGCATGAAAGAGTATACTTTAAACCAAAAACTTTATGTGCTGCATCCTTCAAGTTGAAATTCTTAAAATTTTAATACCTGGAAATGAGAGGTTATGCCTTCCACCATTGTACCTAATGACCCTCCCTCAATATTTTGCTTTCCCTTTCAGAGCCCTTGGGATCTACTTAAGTGACTATTTTTAGCCATTGTCTAGATCTCTCTCGACTCCTAGACTTTTATATCCAACTACACCTTTGGTATCCCTACTTGAATATTTTATATATATAGTCATTTCAACCTCTGCATGTCTAAAATTAAATTTATTCTTTACCTCTCTAAATAATCTTACCTCTCCAGTCTTTATCTAGTTAATGTCATACTCTTCATTTGGTTACTCAGGATAAAAATCTAGGACTTAATCTTTTACTTTTCTCTTTTCCTCACGCTTTTCATATAATATATAAGCATCCTGGGTTTGGCATGTAATACATATCTGCGATGTAACTTCTCTTCACGACTCTAGTCTATGTCTTCATCACTTCTTATGTGAACTACTCTAATATCGTTTTTATTGTGTGTGTTTCTAGATTTGCCTCCACTCTGTACAATCTATTTTTCACAGAACAACCAGAGTAATTCTTAGAAGCATAACTGACTATTTAAATCTCTTTCCCAAATGCTTTATAACAGGTTGTTAAGTTTTTGCACAACAAAAGAAACAACCAACAAAATGAAAAGGCAGCCTAGAGAACAGGACAAATCATTTGCAAACCATCAAACTGATAAAGAGATAGTATCGAAAATGCATAAAAAACTCACACAACTCAGGAGCAAAAGAACAAACAATCCAATTGAAAATGGTTGATGACCTGTAAGACATTTTCCAAAGTAGACAGATTACCACCAGGTACATGAAAAAATGCTCAGCATCACTAACCATCAGGAAGATGCAAGTCAAAGCCACACCGAGAGACATCCTCACTTGTTAGAATGGCTATCATCAAAATGACAAAAGTTAACAAGTGTTGGCAAAAATGGAGAGAAAAGGGAACACTTGTGCATTGTTGTAGGGATGGTACAGACACTATGGAAAAAAGTATGACGTTTCCTCCAAAAAGTAATAATAAAATTACCACATGATACAGCAACTGTATTTCTGGCATATATCCAAAGGAAATGAAATCAGTATCTCAGGAAGATATCTGCGCTCTCATAGGCACTGCAGCATTACTCACAATAGCCACGTATATCACGGATGTGACTGACCCTGGATGGATGAATGCATGGAGATGTGGAGCAATACTTGACTTGTGAATGTTGAACCACTCTTGCATGCCTGGGGCAAATCTTATGTGGTTGTGTAATTCT
>PVJL010000688.1:191218-209023 GCA_004026885.1 Lyroderma lyra
TTTTTTTTTTTTTTTTTTTTTTTTTTTTTTTTTTTTTTTTTTTTTTTTTTTTTTTTTTTTTTTTTTTTTTTTTTTTTTTTTTTTTTTTTTTTTTTTTTTTTTTTTTTTTTTTTTTTTTTTTTTTTTTTTTTTTTTTTTTTTTATTAGGATAATGCTGGCCTCATAGAACGAATTCAGAAATATTCTTTTAGCTTTTATCTTCCGAAACAGATTGTAGAGAAAAATTTCTTCCTTAGATGTTTGGTAGAATTTAATCAGTGAACTCATCTGGGCCTAGTGATTTCTGTTTTGGATGGTAATTAATTATTGATTCAACATCTTTAATAGATGTTGAATAGGCCTATTCAGATTGTCTAATTTCTTTTTGTATATATTTTGGAAAACTTTTTTTTCAAGAAATTAGTCTATTTAATCTAGGTTATCACATTTGTGGGCATAGAGTTGTTCATAATATTTCTTTATTATCCTTTTAATGTTTATCAATTCTAAAATGATGTTCCATTGTTTGGTTCCGATACTAATAATTGTGTCCTTTTTTTTCTCATAATAGTTATACTGATTAGAAGCTTATTGATGTTATTGATCTTTACAAAGAACCAGATTTTGGTTTTGATCATTTTCTCCATTGAGTTCTTTTCAGTTTCATTAATTTCCACTCTAATTCATATTACTTATTTTCTTCTGCTTATTTTGTATTTACTTTGTTTTTCTTTTTTCTAGTTTCCTAATGTGAAAACTTAGATTACTGATTTTAGGTCTTTCTTCTTTTCTAATATATACATTCAATGCTATACATTTCTAAGCACTGCTTTCTGTTGTATCCCCAAAATTTTAACAGGTGGTTTTCCCATTTTCATTTAGATAAAAATATTTTTAAATCTCTCTTGAGATTTCTTCTTTGATGCATGTTATTTAGAAGGGTGTTATTTAATATCAGTGTATTGTTTTTCAGTTATCTTTCTATTTTTTTCTAATTCAATTTCATTGTAGTTTGAGAATGTACATGTATTATATGACTTTGATTCTTTTAAATTAGTTCAGGTGTGTTTTATGGCCCAGAGTGTGGTCTCTCTAGATGAATGTTCCAAGTGAACCAGAGAAGAATGTTTATTTCTCTGTTGTTGTTCATATATCCCATTCTCTCCCTCTTCAGCAGGTGATGATTTTTATTAGTCATTAGTTTAGTTTTCCATTGTTTCTTTTAGAGAATATTAGGAAATACGTGCCTGTATTTTCCTCACATCTTGCACAAAAGTGAGCAAATAACCACTGTTCTATACCTTGCATGTTCACAAAATATTGCATGTTTTTACTAGTTTTTCTTAGAAATAGATACCAAGACATGGGATTGCTAGGTCGATGCATAAATCCATACAAAATTTTAGTAGTTATTGCCAAATTCTCTTCAATAAAATTGTATCACTTTGTGTTTGAGGAGATTTTGAAAATATGGGTTCACTAGGCTCTGATGTACTGAATCAGAACTCTGAGATTTGGGTTCCCAGGTGATTTCGGAAGATGGCTCTAAAGGAAAAAATAAACCCAACATTAAATTTAAAACAATCAATTACTCACTTGATATGTACTAGGTCCTGTGTTGGGCAACGGTGAGGGAAATCCTAAGATGTATATAGTATGTTTCCCTTAGAGGATCTTGTAGACTAGACAGTGAAGGAGAAAAACACTCTGAAGCAAATCATTGTGACATTTTGTGGCTGCTGGTATAACTGAGACGTACACACGGGGCCGAGAGAGAACAGAAGAGGGAATAACGATGCAGGAGAAATGTACCTGGGATAGACTGTTCCTAACAGAAGCAGAAGTATGCATTTAACTAACTCTTTACAAAACTCATTTAATGAATTCTCCTTCCTGAGAAGAAATGAATTATGAGTCTAACTCTGAATTTGTCCCATTTGTGCTTCCATCTTTGCTTGGTTGAGTCTTTGACACCGCTTCCAGTGGTCATGTTGGAACTACCATGGATCTCTATGGAGACTGTTGGACCTAAAATCATAACAGCATGCAGAGTCCTAACATAATATTTTCAGTGTAAAAACATTACATCGTCGTGAGCGTAACTGTTATTTGCATGAAATAAATAATGTCATTCATGTAGCTGACAGGAGAGAAAATAAAAGTCAATAAAAAGAGAATTATTTATTAAAAAGATCTAGTGTTACAAGAACAGTACACAGAATTATTATCTGACTGTGCCTTTCACATGGTATATACCCTTATATATAGTACATATATACAGACTGTATACAATATATTTAACGGTTTGACATGGGGTCCACAGTACCTTTGTTTGGGTATGCAAAACATTCACTTTCATGAAATTTTTAATTATGAGGAGTGTTTTCTTCTTTATAATTAAATTGACATTATACAAAAATACAGTCTCTTTAGTGATTTAAGACTGTGTGGTTATTATCCCATCCAAGAAAAAGCTCACTCAATATTGCAGCTGAAAAATAACGTACCTTGATAAGGAATGCTGTACTTTTTTCTACAAAGTAACAAGTATGCAATACATAAGTACATAAACATGTAAAAACTTTTTTAATAGGCTTATGATGCAAAATACATAATCTACGCATGTTGAATAAAAACATCCCACATCTTTGATTCCTGTAAGAATACAGCATCAGACATTCTATATTTAAATATTCTGTCAGATGTATACCATCCCTCAGCTAGGTGGAAATATCGGTTAATTTGAATTTGCCATATACTAACATGGAATTTTATTGGGTTTTGTATAAGAGTTTCAGTAATGACTAGATTCTTAAAGTCCTTCATTAAGTTTCGTATAAAACACCATGGAAAAGGAAGAAAATTGTTTGATTCATCAAATACGAAGTACAAATTATTGCCCATTCTTTAATATTCTTGCTGCATTTTCTTTTCAGATGCAGAGTTTGCTCCTCTAAGCTACACTATACTTGGGAAAGCTCCTTATTTTGCCTGCTAAATAGCTAGCATCCCTCTATCTGCAAAGTCCACCTATCCCACTCCAAAGGAGGTGTTCAAGGAAGGCCACTTGGT
This sequence comes from Lyroderma lyra, assembly GCA_004026885.1. NCBI lineage: Eukaryota > Metazoa > Chordata > Mammalia > Chiroptera > Megadermatidae > Lyroderma > Lyroderma lyra. The sequence goes on from PVJL010000688.1 coordinate 194,270, forward strand.
TATTACTAGTCACTGACTTCAATTATTTACCACCTGTAGTAATTTAGTGTAATAATCTGTTAACTAAAATAGTCTTTTAAATTACTTCTTGTGTGTTTTGGGGTGTCTTGGACATAGTTCCCTGCAGAGAATGAGTAACCAACATAAATAATTGATCTGTGGTCCTGAAATCAATCTCTTAGGATGTTCAGAACAGAAAGTTTATCACCTCTCTTCTGAGTCCACAGGAATTAACCTCTAAAGCCAGCAGTTTGAGCTCAATGTTGCTTCATTCGCCTTGCTCTTAAAGATGCAAGTAGAAGGAAGTGGTTCAGATTTCATAAAAAAATTTTTTTTGTTCTCATATTAACATCACCTGTGAAACTATAGTTTCTCCAGGCTGTTTTCTGGCATATGACTTTGCAATAACTATCCCTTCAAGGAGTCTTCTCGAGTGTAATGGGCAAGTTCCCATGTTGGTTAGAGCTTCTGTAAGATATCATTAAGTAGACAACTTTCACCTTGCTTTCCAACAACTATCTAGGATCAATTAGGTTCAGGTTGACTTCTCAAAATAGTAAATGGGGCTCATCTTGTACTGAAGCCACGGTGCCATAGCTTAATTTTAAAAAAGTCAATTTATTGGAGAGATCCTCTGTAACAGATTTTGTAAGTGGTTATGCGATGCATGGGACTGTTTAACAAATCAAAATTGATCTGTGATACTTGAAACCATTTTAATCCACAGACTTTATGCGTGCGTAATTATCTGCACAACAATTTTGCATTGTCCTTCAAATGATTTGTAATTAGAAGAAAACCTTGGACCTAATTCAACAACCGTTTTGGCAGTAGGTGGGGAGATGTCCTGTCTTCATTTCATTGACAAGTTAGCACCCTTGGCTGCAAGTCAATGTCTGCAGTTTCTAGTAATCGTAGTTTTTTTGCAACTTTAAACTATCTTTTGTTATTAAAAATAAACATTTACTATATTTGCAGCTAGATAACATAGTACTTGATGAAAAACAATAGCACTTAAATTCATTTGGACTCACTTTCTATGTACCTTGCACTATATATAATGGCTTATTCCCTACCCTAATAACTTCCTCTAGGGATGCATATAGAATAGCATACTGACAAATTTTGCTATTGCGCTATGCAATCATACGATATTTTTTGAGAAACTTTTGTGTACTTATCCTATAATGGACCACACAACTGAAGTATTTTTTCATATCTCCAACCATTCTGACACCTGGAATAGTCAGTCAAAGGGAAAATGAAAAACAATAGACTCGGAGTCTTAACCGAACTTTTTGTTCCCAGTTTTGTATTTGTGTTTGAAACAGATCTGCTAGAAAGCAATTACTTAACAAATGGATGGCAGACACTCAGGCTCATCAGATATAAAATCAAATTCCAACATATTAAAAAAGTAAACAATACAGTTGACAGAAATTACCTTTGCTTTAAAAAATTCATTACATACAATCTGCATATTTTTTTGGACCGAGAACTGTCCTCTCCATTTACAAAAACCAAAGAAAAACCTGACGGATAAGTATACTACCCCTAACCTCCTGCAAGTGCACCATGTGTAGTCCCAAGTTTTTAAAGCTTATCTCAGTGTCCTGGGTCTCCACTTACACTACACTATTCACTGCTATTACTGAGATAAAGGAAAGCAAAGCAAATTAGGTCTGCAGTTTTCACCAAGAGGTTGAAGGAATCATCAATGCCAAGAGCAATGTTACTGATGATGAAGACGTGGAGAGGGCGTGGAGGGTTGACTGAGCACTAGTGATTTTTCCACCTGTGGAAAAAGAGAAGTGTTAAATGGAGCAAATGATTTTGTTTTGTTTGAGCTAGGAAAAGCTTGTTCTTAGGTCTGTAAGAAAATGAGTGCAACATTGGTTGTTTCTGATGACAGTGTTCTTAGTATTTATGAAACAAGATATTATCTGGGATTCCTAAAAGTCTTATGGCGGGCAGAAGTACATAGCAAATACTGTGTTAAAAAGGCTAGGTCACATCTAGCAAGCACATCTACCCAGGAGATTCACTGGAAGTTTCACCAGTGAGGCACTGATGGAAAAACCCCACATGCCAGGCATGAAAAATAAAAGAACTTCCACAGTGCACAGTTGAAACAATGGATCAAAAATAATGAGTAGAAGTTTGTGGCATAAGAATTCATAATTTAGCTATTTTAGCCAATTTTTCAGTTCATCATAATAACATTGTTTATTTTTTAAAGGGTCCTTGACTGATCCGACATTTCAGTTGAGTAGGCTTAAATCCTAGATTCGCATTCAATAGTGGGTAGAGTCATCTTTCATCACTCTTACTTATAACCACAGAAGTTCTTCTGTCTTGAGACCAATACACTACATGCAGTTAATGTACTAGGGTGGTTGTTTGATTGAACTGACTGATCTGAATTGATTACTCTGAATAGTTTTGATAGCTCTTCACAATCTAAGTACTACCCTTAGATCTAACTTCAGGAGTGGTCCTTCAAGCCAAGTCTCTTGAAGCATCATCATCATGATTGACATTTAATGAATGCTTACTACATGTAATGCACTATACTAAGCCCCTTACACATATTATCTTATTTGATTCTCAAAACATTCCTATGCAGTAAGTACTATTATTTATCCCCCTGTTGCAGATGAGGGAACTAGATTTGGAAAGATAGAAGAACTTGCTTAAAGTCACTGAGCTAGGGATTAGTGGAATCAGATGCTCTTCAGTATTGCCTTTCTTCAAACAATGATGGGCCTGGGTTAAAACCTTAATGACAGATTAATAAGAAAATCTACTACTCTGTTTTTGAAACTATTTGTTAACTTATCCTCTCTGGCCATATTAAGTATTAGAGGATTTGGGGTGTAACTTTCATTATAAAAATAGAGTCAAATTTGTTTTCCAGGTGCTTACTTAAGAGCTGAAGAATCATTTATTTGGTAAGTCACACACAAAAGCAACAAATCTTCTGTCCTTCGAAAATTTTTACAGCTAAGGCACTACTAAAACCTATTAATCAACATAGTGGAGAATGTTATATATATTTTGACTTGTACAAAATGGGATTACTTGAAGTACGTGGCCACATGTGAGCTATAAGAAAGGCATGATGATAAAGCCTTGTTAGTGTGGTAGGTGCATGTTTAATAAATAAAAACTGAAAACATCCTCTGCATTTATTTGAGAGTGGCTACATCCTTCTTAAATCAACTTACACGATACTTTTACAAAAACATCTCACTTGCAGAATGCAGTAGGGTCTATATCTCAAATTCTACATAGAATCCACAAAGCAAAAACACATTATTTTGGTATAGCAAAACAACACAAAATAAAATACAAAACAACAACATTGGACTGAGCTTTAGTCCCAGCTGTAAAACTAACTACTTTAGCAAGTAATTCAACTTCTAGGCTTTTAGTTTTTGGAATATAAGAATAAACCAATCATTCCTCATGTTTTATGGTCGAAGATACACGGTACCATGAGATTTCACCTTACTGAATCTCAGGAAAGGGTTGTGCTGGCCAAAGCAGTTTAATTAAAGCATAAAAACTGATAAAGAAAATTATATGTCAGCACAGCATAGGGAATGCAGTCAATGGTATCGTAATAGCTATGTAAGATGTCAGATGAGCAGACTTGTTGGGGTTATATCATTTTGTGATATGTGTAACTGTCTAATCATTATGTTGCTTTTTTACTCCTGAAACTAATAATAAAAAAAATAAAAAACAAAACATAAAAGTTGGCCTTTTTTTGTAGGAAATAGAAGTTTTGAGTTAATTAAAATATAAATGGGAAAATCAAGGACTTTGTAAGTACTTCCAAGCATGGGGCTGATCGTATTCAGATGATATTTTACAATCTGATTGTGTTAGAGTTTGAAAGAAACCTTGGAGAGTCAGAAAATAATAAAATACCTAAGTCCTGAGGTGACTGTAAGAAAAACACCAGTATAATGCCAAGAATGTAAACGGGGTTCAGTAAAGCTCTTTGTATCGTTGTTATTAGAAATTTGAGATTATGAAGCAAAGAGAAGAGGTGTCATCTTTTTCACTTTTGAAAATTCTCCTTAGTCTTCAAAGGTGACCTGGAAGATTTAACACTCACATCTAAACAGTTCAATTGTGCACTAGTCAATGCAGAGACATTCTGACCTCTCTTGCTATTGAAACTCTACCTTTTATAAATGAATCATAAAGTGTATCAAGTTTTTGGGTGGCCACAATATATATTTAAATTCTTAATATTTTTATTTGAATTTCTGAAAGAGTCAGATTTCCTGAGTCTTATGTTTTTTACCTTTATCTTTTCATTTTGAAATAGTTTTCCATGTACCAAAAAGTTGGACTAGAACAAAGAATTCATTCTGGTTCCCTAAGTGTGTAGGTTCTATCATTCTTGCTTTATTAAGCTGTCTGTAAAAATATACATTTTTCCTGAACCATTTGCAGGTAAGTTGCAGACATCATGTACGTTTACTCCTAAATACTTTAGTGCACAGTTTCTAAAAGGAAGACATTTTCTTATATAACACAGTACGATGTTTAAAAATAGGAAATTAATGTTGCCATATTACCTAATCTACAGACATTATTCACGTGTTACCAATTGTCCCAATACTATCCTTTATCTCATCTTATATTTTTATATAAGAATTTACTTGTCAAGCATCATGTCGATAGCTTTTTCTCAGAGTTTCAGTCTATTTTATAATTTTTCCCCTTACATGTGCCATCTATCTCGTTTTGTGGCATCATAAAAATTCATAAGCAATGCCTCTGATTTTAATCTAAATAGGTAAATATGTTGAATATAATAGAGTCACACGCTGAATCATACAGCATAACACTGGATACTTCTCTTTAGAGTTTGATAATTCTGCTTGGGGATAACTGCTCAATAAATAATGCTTATAATTACCCATTATGTAAATGCTCATTTTTTACACAAGGCGTTAAAGAAAATTGCCTAATACTTTCTTAATTATATACTTGCATATTTAATTATTTTTTTTGCTTTCTCTTTTGACTATGTTGATGAAGTTTACTTTCTCTCAAATTTGTGCAATCTTCCCTTCCTTTCACCATTTGTCCCTCGCTGTTTTAATAATAATGGTAAGTAAGTTGCCTAAGATCACACTATTTCTAAATAGAAGAACCAGGATTCACACCCAGGTATACTTGTCTCCAAGGCCACTAGGACACTACCATCTCCCTCATACTATTGTTACTAAGATTAAATAAGATGATGTGTGTACAACACTTGTTATCATGCCTGACATAGAGTAAGGGCTCAATAAAAGCTAGAAATTATTAATATTGCTAACAATTACAATGCTGCTTGAACAATTTCTGGGAATCTAATGTACAGCATGGGGTTTTAGTTAATAATGCTGTCGTATAAACTTGAAAGTTGCTAGGAGAATAGATTTTAAATGTTCTCACCAGAAAAAAGAAATGGCAATTACGTGATGTGATGGAAATGGTAACTAACGTGATGGTGGTATAACCATTCTGCAACATGTAAGTGTATCAAATCAACATATTGTACATTTTTAACTTGCAATATTATATGTCAATTGTATCTCAATAAACTTGGAAAAAAATAAAAGATTAGGCTCAATACAATTTAGAATTTATTTTGAAGTCAATAAACATGATTAAATTTTAATTTCATAAAGCATTCCCTTTAACTTTCCTGTCCCTTACTCTCCATTACCAAACAATAAAGTCAATGAAGACAACAGAGAAACAGGTTATGTCTAACCAGAGCAATGTCAGTTTAAAAGCAATATTTCAAAACCCAAATGGCCAGCCAGGCATTACTTGAGACCAGGATAGGCAAGGGAACTTCACAAATAAGAACATTCAGATGAAAAGGTCAACTCTTTTCTGGATTTGTAGAAATTCTGCAGTTGTGGGCAGGTGACCATGGTTCATGTTAATCAGAGGATGATCTGGCAGTGAGAGTGAAAGAAGAGACCCTGCTCTCCATCATGTTAACATTGATGAAATTTTCTGTACCATCTTGAAATGTCAAGTGGCCATCACCTTAAGCCTATCATGTCTAAAAACTTACCTGAATACGAAGGTACCCTGATTTGGGAACTAGCGGTTCCATCCCCTCCTTCACTATATGCTCGAACTTCAATAATATAGACTCCAGCATCAGGGAGTGGTACTACTGCTTGAGGTTTCTGTGTTTCAATAATTTGACTGGTGCTATGGCCCTCTTGCCTGTAAAAAACCTAGGAATAATAACAGCGATTTAAGCATCTGATACTCAATTAAGGATTCCAAATGTTCATTAACTGCCTCTTGCATGTTTGTATCTCTGAGTGAAGTACAGGGAGCTTATAGCTTAGACAGATATACAAACAAATGCTATGCATGGATTATATGTCACAAGGGAAGTATAAGGTGCTACAGAAGGGAAGGGGAAGTTTAACTCTGAGGGTTAGAGAAGCCTTTACAGAGGAGTTGATGTCTGAGCTAAATATTTAAGGATGAGTTGAGTTCACCAGTTGGAGAAGAGAAGGAAAAGAATTCTAGGAAGAGATAAAAGATTAAAATATGTACCAAAGCAATAAGAAACCACAGCAGTAGGGTATGGAGAGAAGACGTATGGGAAGACACGTGAGAAATGAAGCTAAAGCAGTGCAGGGCAAGGGGGCAGGTCAGTGAAAGTCTCTTCTCCCTGGTTACTGAAATGAGTAGTAGAAGTAGTCAAAACTGTCATCTCCAAATTGCTTGGAGGAAATAAAGAGAAAATGTGATAAATATATCAATAATTTCTTACCAATGTGGGGAATGACTGAGAAGTTAAAAATTTTATTAATTATTTTTACTTCTGTGGTTGCTTGCTTTTGTGAACTGACATTTGGATAAAGTTAAGCTTTGTTAGGTATCTGTCTATGGTACGAGAATTGAATATGCATTCGTGGCCGAGTTTAAGAACAACAAATTAGGACACAGAATTATCTTAATTATTCTGTAATTACATATAAAACTATTAAGGTCACAGAGGTTGTGTGATTTATACAATTACATTAGAAGGTTAGTATTTTGATGGTCAGCTCAGAGCTGTTTAACTATATTGAACTGTTCCTACTCATTTATTTCCAGTAAACAATTTTAAAAAACCATTTTGGTGTAATAGTCAAGTAGCAGCCGTTAAGATACATTTAAATGCATTTTTATTCACATTCGTTGTTTTTGTGTTTTTCATAATCGTTGGTATTATAATACGATCAGATCTGGATTCAAAACAATCTCCAGCAAAACAAAAACAATCTTCTTCACATTCCTACTTGGGCATGTTACTAACCTTTCTAAATCTCAAGTGCCTCTACTGTAGAGCAGAGATAACAACACTTATTTCATGGTTTTTGTCAGGAGAATGAAATGGGGAGATGTATGTAAAAACCAAGCACAGGACCTGGACACGATAACCTTAGTAGGAGAAAGCAACTTTTGCTTCCTCATTGTTAATTGTCGGTGGTCAGAATTTCATTTGGAAAATGCAAGACCGACTGGCTTGGGAAGCCAGACAAAAAATTTTAATCCTTTTTTTTTTTTTAATAAAAATGTGTTTTGAGCTTGAATTACCCTACACACAAGAAAAAGATACCTTTAGCAAAGCATCCTTTCTAGATATTGAAGCCTGCCTGTAGTTGAACCCTTCTACATTCTGGTAACATATGCTCTCTCTTTATTTCACGTAGTTTATCCTTCATGGATTTAAGTTTACTTCAGGGTCTTGGGAGAGAAGTAACTTCTCCATAAGAGTATGTAACACCTGCAATAATTGTATCTACTGACGTTCTTAGAGGGAGAAAGCCATAGCCTCAAAGTAGCTGCAAAGTGCTGACAGCATCATCGAGTATTTATCGGGCATCTCGTGTGGGCCGGTCTAGTGCTGTATACTGGACATGCATCAGAGAACAAGGCCACATAATTGTTTGCCCTTATGGCACAGTCTAATGACTAGTGGAGACAAAGAACAATACAATCAAGTGCGATATTTGCTGCAATAGAGAACATATTTGATGATAAAGCAATCCACAGAGTGAGTACTTTGGGGAATTGGAACACTTGGAGGATGCCTGCAGCAGGTTCTTTTGACTGAAAACATGACAACTGTATCAGAACTTATGCTTCTCATTTTGACTGTAGCTGCGTAATGAATGAGAATTCTGATCACCCACATGAGGTAATTAGAAAGCAAATTTATGGCCATGGGAAAGTACGTAAATTGGTGAGGATTAGCAGGGGAGTGACAATTTTGAGGACATTGTTATTGTGGTTCAATAAATTACAATTCTTACGACAGAGAAAAATGCAGCCAGTAATGCATACCTAATTTTGCTGTAAAATCCAGAGTTGAAAAAAAAAATCTGTGGATCCGTTGAGATTTAGGAACAAAAGGTGAAGGCAGGAAAAAGATCAACTAATGGTAGCAAAAGGAGTTTGAGATTAAATGTGGCTTTTATTAATATGTTTAGGGAGATATAGTGTTAAATCAGTAGGTGGGTATACGAATGAAAAATACATTAAATTCATGGTTAATCTTAGGTGGTTTAGAGAATGTTGGCTTATTTTAAAATCCTGATTTAGAAAAGATGAATGAGAATGAGAAAAATGAGGAGAGTAAGGAATTATCAAGACATGTCAGAAATAGTAATTGACAGTAAGAAGGTCAGACGGTACTTAAAGAATCTGATTGGCAGTGGTGATGACAGCTATCTTTAGGTATAAAGCAAATTGTCTTCTGTGTTGTCAAGACTATTCTCAAATTTTAGTTAAAAAGAAGCGAGAGCAGTGGATAATCCAAAGAGATGTCCCTAAACAAAGAACTCATGCAGCACTGTGAGACGCCGGGGCGTGATTTGGAAATATCTCGCCTGTGTGTCTGATGGTAACAAAGTACTGCGGTGCGTGTGCTGAACTATGTAACAGAGTAAGTTTTTGCTGGTTCCAAGAATGCCCCCCAGAAGGATGGGTGCTATTAAAGGGAAGGCACATTCACAAGCTGAGCTTCCAGGGAATAGTCCATGGAGAAATCCTCTTCAAAATAGAGGGTGAGGGCTCCAAACCCCCAGTGGCAGTGGGTGGGTGAGGAGCAGTCGGCGAGATAAGTAAAATCTGACTGAAAGGAAGCTGCAAAGGCACTGGCTGTAGGGTGCCTGGAAGCAGCTTTACGAACAGAAACTTGTTAATTCATTCATCCATCAATGGACACCTAAGTTGTAGCTCTATCTTGGCTACTGTAAATTTTCTTGGAATAAACACAGGGGTGCATATATTTCTTTGAATGGAATGTTTTTGTTTTCTTCAGATAAATACCCAGAAGTGGAAATTCTGGGTCAGATGGTAGATCCATTTTTAGTTTCTGAGGAACCTTCCATACGGTTTCTCATACTGGCTGCAACAAATCTTGCCATTTGTGACAACACAGATGGACCTTGAGGGTATTAATGCTAAGTGCAGTAAGTCAGACAGAGAAAGACAAATATCATATTGTTTCACATATATGTGGAATCTAACAAATAAACAAACAAAACAAATGAATAAAACAAAACAAAAAACAGACTCATAGAAACAGAGATCAAACTAATGGCTGCCAGAGAGGAATGGGGTGGGGAGATGAGTGAAAAAGGTGAAGATGAATGTAGTCACTAACACCATGGTAAGTTTGTGCGGTGACAGGTGATTACTAGACTTAGTGTGGTGATCATATTGTAAGGTATATAAATGTCCAATCATTATATTGTATACCTCAAACTAATATAATACTATATACCAACTATCCTTAAAAAAAGAGAACAGGATCTTGAATAAGTCCTGGGGAAATAATGCACGGCATGGTGGCTATAGTTAATAAAAACAAAAATAAAAATAAAAGAAAAGGATTTCTCTATGGGCAATTTTTAGGTGTTTACCTGTATTGTGTATCTTTTACTCTATCATCCCATGAAAATTTTGATAAATTCTCATATATATTTGATATTATGCAAGTGACTTCTGTCTTAATTATTCCAAATTCTTTTATGATAAAAATGTCAAGATAATCAAATGTAGAGAGGACAGTATATGTCATTTCACATGAGACTTTTTAATGTTTTAGTTTATGGGAGTCACAGGAAAGTATGTGAGTCCCATATCTGGAGTGACTATAACATGAAGGAACGCTCTAAGACACAGGAAATCACCGAGACTAGCATGACCATAGGCTTTGAACTCCTTGAGAAGCTGGAGAAATTTAGGAGTGGGCTTCAAAATTCTGCAGGGTGTAGAATACAGTACCAACCCAAGTGTACATGTATCTCAGCAGTCTGCAAGGCCCTCACTGATATCTCAGTTGAATAAAAAAACAAAAACTTCTGTCTATATTGGTGGATACCTCTACCTGGGTCAAAATTAATTAATTAATTAATTAATTAATTAATTAACTCTAGAATGAATAAATGGGGATAAAGAGATGAGTAAGACAGGGTTCTTGCCTTCAATTACATACAGTCTGGCTGGGGAGGCAGTTACACATAAGAAGGAAGAGCAACGACAGTGACCGAAGGGGCCATTGTGAACAAAGAGTAGGGTCACCTGACCTGGGGCACCTGTGTTCAACCTTATGTCCTCTCCAGGTCACATACTGTTTCTCTTCTCACCAGAGAGGTACCTAAAGCCAAATGGGGCTTCCAGGTAGCTATATGCTCTCATTCAGCTCTTTCTTGTGTTCTAGTGTGCCACTCTATTTCGTGAGGTTGTTTGCCGCAGTTCTCATAATATCGAATCGGTTCTTGGACGGTCTATCACATACCTAATTGGTTGTATTTGCATTAGAGGCCAAGATGTAAGGACACGGGAAGGGTATGGAAAGAAGAGGTCTAATTAAAGGGTTTAGAAAATAGCTTACCTGTCCTCCCCTAAAGTATCAAATTCAATATCCCCGAGGATTATGACAGATTTGAGTGTGTGTGTTTGAATGCGAGGGTGTCTGTGATCCACACCAATTACAGTCTTTAAGAAATGCTACAGTTCATGTGTTAAAATATTCTTAATGGAAATTATTACCTAAAAAATTATATATATACACACACACACACACACACACACACACATATATAATTTATAACTTTTAATTTTATATATATAAAATTTATAACATTTATAACTTCTTCAGTTTTTAGCTTCAGCATTTTAGAACTTTATATACAAAATGCCGTATTACCATCTCTGATAGTTGAAAATCCACCTAAATGATGCTTTTCAGTCTTGTGGCTATTTTAAAATTCTGTTATAAAGAATATTCAACTAATAATTCCATCTGGAATTTAAGACAATAAACAGAATCTGATGTTAATAGAACAAGAATTTGAAATTCAGTCAATTCAATACATAAGCCCCATGTATTGTAAAATCAGAGATGAAGTTTTTCAAGAACAGTCTTAATGTGTTCATATTTCCAGACCTCTTGCTGACATGTAGAAAAATGACCATAGGTGTAATGTTCTATCTGTTTGGGGATTTTCTGTCTGTCTCTAGGAACATCCTAGCCAGTGTGCAGGCCCTAGAATTTTCTCTTCTGTTTCTTTGTTAATAGAAAGTCTTTCTACTGAAACGAGGTCGCCCAGTCTTTGCAACCTGCCAGCAGTTTGTCTGCGGGGAGAGAATGCCAAGACACTTCCTATGTCCTGCTGGGTCGGACCTGCACTTGGAGAGCCTGTCCTCAAACGCACTGCCTTTCTCTCCATTCCCTTCCTGTGCCATGTACAGCTGCAACTGCCTCTGAGAGGCCCAGCTTCCCCACTGCAGGAAGACACAGGTAGCAAATGATGGAGGATAAACTGGTATGGTAATGACTCCCTTGTACCTTGTTAACTGTACATCCTCACAATGACAGTTGTCGAGACGAGTGTCTATCCAAGAGCGTGAAGAAACACTGACCTTGTAGCCCATGACTTCAGACTCGTTGGCTAAGGGTCTTACAGGTTCCCAGCCCAGAGAAAGCTGAGGGCCCTGCTGCTCCCACCTGAGGTTGCCAGGCGCTTGACTAGGGGCTGAAAAAAGAAAACAAGGTGAAAGAACTGACAAGGAATCTTAAATACATTTCCTCTCTTAAATCCTTGTGAGTATTCCGGTGTGCTCACCAGTTGGTTGGCACCATAGTCTTCCTTCCAGCTAGAGTCACATAAGGAGGGTTTAGCTCCAGGAGTGTCATTTTAAGAGCTACGCGACTGAGCTTTTGCACCTGAATTCTTTCATCTCCCTTTTGTGTCAAAATCGCTTAGCCCCGTTTCACAGGAAGATAACTGTTAGCCACTGTGAGTGCAGAATTTTCTGAGCTAGCTTCGGCATTCAGATCTAAGCAACGAAGCAAGACTACGAATCAAAACTCCCCTTCAACTCTGCGTATGATGTACCTCGCGTGGCTTTCCCAAATGTTGAAAGATGTTTCCCTTTAGGCTCAAATCAACAAAAAGCCCTGGTCACTTACGGGATTTCTTGGTGGTTGCACTCACTTCACTGCTAGGCGGCCCATATCCAGCTCCGTTATAAGCCCTGACTGTGAAGTGGTACAGTGTATTTCCTTCCAACCCTGTCAGGACGACAGACGACTCATTGCCCTTCGTTTTGACGGTTTCCGCAGCATCCTCCTGCTCCGTGTCTTTCCGATAACCAACCTGTCAGCAAATGATCGCGTGAGAGATTAATTTTAAGGTTTCCCTGTGTTGGTGATTATTTGAATTTCGTTTCTCATACCCATCTGTAGAAAATTACTCCTGTATCACCCAACTAACAGGTCCTACTAATGAGGCCAAAATCTCAGTCTTTGTCACTGCCTGATTTGCGTCTGTGACTTGCCCAATTTGCATCTGTACTGAGCGTACTCAGCAAAGCAACAAAAGGTGCGACCCTGTAGCCTGGTAGCATGAAGGAAGGGTCTTCCAAAGACATTGAAGAGGTGCTCTTCTCTCACAGGTCATCAGAACCATTCACCATTCAAAGTCATGGAGCTTTGAATGAATTATCTGAAAAAGAAGCACGAAGAATATTTCCTCCTGGGCCCCACAGAGGAGTGAAGTAAGGGAACTGTGTGGGTTTAACAGAGGAGAGGTGACAACATTCACGCTAACTTGGAGTGGTCTGAATGTAGAGAAGTCACACTGCTAGACTGTGGGAGGGATGCAGAAAAAAAGGAAGAGCTCTTTGTCAAAGCACGATTTGTGCATTGAGATGATCTTTCCTGGTTCCGAGCTCAGGGGGCTGGTCTCATACCAAACTTAATCCCTTTGTGAGACCCAGGAATTGTCCCCACAACTTTTTCAGACACTAAACCTTAACCATGCATAAGAGCCTACCAGAACAGTTTTCTCACCCCTACGTATTCACTGTGGTGCAGGTAATGGAAGAACAGTCCCCTTTCCCCAGTTCATTGTTGTGGTGGAAGAAGTGAATCGCTGCACCCATTTCAGCCTTCCAAGTGCTTTGTCTACTGCGCAGGCTAGAAAGCCAAACACCACACATGCTCCAGATTCTCTTTTGGCTAAAGTTGCTACTGCACACTGTGGGCAGTGAGTTTGTTTGAAACTCGAGATACTCTAAAGCACGCCAAGGACTGCCACTGCCATAGGAAGTCATTATAGGCTCCTACCTCTTGGGAAAAAAAATAAAATGAGTTGCCATGCTCTAGGAAAAGCCTCTAGCAGCCTAGATGCTGGCTGAAGGCAGAGGGGTTAAGAGATGCATAGGAAGGTTTAAGGAATGTAGACTGCGACAGCCATCTTTTCTTCCTCGTACTGTTTTGTATCTAAGTATTAAATAACTGGGGCCCCGTCCTTTCTTCTGATATTTTATATAGAGTGTGTTGTGGGAAGGTAACTTCCTAATGCACCTCAGTAGAGGAGGAATAAGCCTTCACCCTGAGATGTGAAGACTGAGTGATGCAATTCTCTTTGGTTCTTGCTTTTAGGTAGATGGTGAATGCATTCTCATTTGTGCAAGAGGTATTTGCAGAATGTCAGTATGGAACGTCAGCATTGCTCATTGTTGCTTTTGAGGAGTTGTTGAACGGGGAAACGCATGTGTATGGATAACCAAAGGAGTATGGTACACAACCATTTTACCTTTATTCTAGTGTGTCTTCCTGGCCTAAAGAAGATGGAGAGACAAAAACCAGACTTCCAGGACTTCCTCACAGTAAGGGCCCTGAATGTGTTTTAGCCCCAGCCAGTCAGGTGCACACACCTGCTATTTGAAGGCAGAGCCACACGGAGGTTGTACTTGCATGGCTTCCGATTGTCTGGAGGCAGGCAGAGCAATGGAGTCATTAGTTTTCCTTCTTGCCCCTGCGGTGGCAGCGCTGATGAATGACTCACTGTCTAACCATTAGCTTGACAGGAGTCAGGGAGCAAGGCACAGCACATCCATTTTGTGGGTGCAAATCACAGCAAGCATTGTGCATTTCTGGAACTGACAACGATAGAAGAGGCCTCCAGATTTACAGTGGCCCCCTCAATGTGGGGCCCTTCTGATCACAGCAGCTTCTGAACCACGATGGCAGTGGAGCGTGCGTCTGGGGTTGGTGGCTTCCTGCTGTTAGAAGACACCAGTGTCTTCTGTTGGGGACTGAACCTAGACCTTGGCTTGGAGATATATATATATGTATATATATACCTATCTAGCTATGTAATATGAAAAATAGAGGGATTTATGGCTGGATATTTTTCAAAAAGT